>CAXITT010000218.1:69196-130827 GCA_964033795.1 Lymnaea stagnalis
GACAATCCAGGCTCTCCATGATGTACAAGATAAATAATGGGCTGGTCCACTGTTCCAGTATTAAACAGAAACTCGTCACTCTCCCCCATAGACAGCGACGAGGCCATGACAGGCAATTCAGGCTCATACCAGCAAGAAGCCAGTATAGGAACTGCTCATTCCTGCCCAAGACAATCAGGGACTGGAACAATCTTTCAAAAGGAACGGTTGAGGCGACAACACTAGACACATTTGTGTCTATTGCCTCAAGCCTTCAAACCCTTAGTGCATGATTCCCTCAATTTTACACAAAGTGGCACTGGAAATCAGTGAAATTTCCTCATCAACACCAGGAACAGAAACATTGCAAATCCCCACGACATGCATAGGAGCCAAAATGATTAATAAATTGATCGTGGGCCCTTAAGATATAGAAGAAGAAGCTGGAACTGGGGACTGTTGTCTCCAGAGAAACGATTGGTCAGATATGCAGTTACAGAATCCAAGTACGGAACAAATATTATTTGTCTAAAGTGGTTTTCTTCAGAGTCGGGATCTTCATTTGAGTTTCTAGGATTGCTGCGATATACTTGTTATCCACGGTTACGAGGGCTCTTCTTTTCAATGTTAACTAAAACTGCAAGAGCCAAGATTTGTTCATACATATTTTTTGAGTTTCAACATTCTGACGATGCTCACGGAAAATGTCCATTAATTTACAAATATTTATTTATTACACTTACCAAATCCACCTGTATTACTTTTAATGATTTAGCTACTAGTTCCAGTATTGCTGAGTATGTAATCAGCAAGACATACGAGAACATGAACACATTAGCTGCTGAGCATCTTGTCTCTTTTTACTCGTGTCATTTGGAGCCAGATTGTGCAAGTGATTGCATATAATCTAGAAATTCATACTCTACGTGCAAATGTTTTTATATTATGCTGACTATCGAGATTCACAGAACAATGGAACGTTAGATATAAACGACCTTCACCTTATGCTTTCTCGAAAGAACGTAAATAAGGCTTTGATTATTTATTACTTCCTCCCTTATCACTATGATGCCATCACATATCTCTATCAGTTGATTTTGGAGTATGTGAGGAGTATAACGAGCATTACCAAAGGACGTCTGCAAATGTGTCTCCACATTAACTATTTTATATTCATAGTGTGAAAGTGCAAATATAATTTTTGTATTAATTTATTCTTTTCCAGGGTGGGTGATGTGACCCACTCTGACCCTTAGTCCGGCCATGAATATAATGTATAATTTTTTCTCTTTTTGTAACTGTAAAAGTTGATAATAAACCGTAAAATAATGCCAAACCTTTTAGTATATTTCATGTCGTTCACCATTGAAAATCAAACCAAAGACAGCCCTTTGTGGATTTAAATCACTTGTTACTACACTGTGACTGTAGTCGTGTGTGTGTGTGTGTGTGATCCAGAGTTCCCCACTGTGTTTTCTTTCTTACTATTTCTATAAAGTTATAATCTTTAAAATGTATTTATTGCAGGCTATCAGTGCTGTTGACCTGGCCCTCTGGGATCTTTTAGGAAAATTAAGAAATGAACCAGTTTATTCACTTTTGGGTATGTGCTACTGTATAGGGCTTAACTGAGCAAGTTTATTCACTGTTGTGTATGTGCTACTGTATAGCCTAACTGAACCAGTATATTCACTGTTGGGTATGTGCTACTGTATAGCCTAACTGAATCAGTTTATTCACTGTTGGGTATGTGCTACTGTATAGCCTAACTGAACCAGTTTATTCACCGTTGGGTATGTGCTACTGTATAGCCTAACTGAATCAGTTTATTCACTGTTGGGTATGTGCTACTGTATAGCCTAACTGAACCAGTTTATTCACTGTTGGGTATGTGCTACTGTATAGCCTAACTGAACCAGTTTATTCACTGTTGGGTATGTGCTACTGTAGAGCCTAACTGAACCAGTTTATTCACTGTTGGGTATGTGCTACTGTATAGCCTAACTGAACCAGTTTATTCACTGTTGGGTATGTGCTACTGTAGAGCCTAACTGAACCAGTTTATTCACTGTTGGGTATGTGCTACTGTAGAGCCTAACTGAACCAGTTTATTCACCGTTGGGTATGTGCTACTGTAGAGCCTAAATGCGAGTCAAAGCTTGACACATTTTGCTACCACCTTCCTCATTCTACCTACTTCACTCCACTCCCCATATCATGGTTTCATTAGGACTGCATCAATTAATCGGGTATTTTGAAGATTACTCAGAAATCTGTTTTATCACAACTTTATGTTACAGATTAATCAGCCTACCAAAATGCTCTTAACTCTCAAAATGTCAGATTTCAATCTTTTAAATATATGTATCTTAATCAATTTTAATATTTATAGTGGGGTATTAAATCAAAATAAGGTATGCATATGTTTTTATTAAGCGTGCAATTTTAACATTACCCCCCTCCTCTCCATCAAGTCTATTGTTGTTGTTTTTTTGTTTCCATGACGCCAGTGTTTACACAATGATGATAAAATAGAACATTACGCCGCTGGAACCAACTCTTCGGACATTTTGTTTGATTAACTCCCAGTTATCCTAGCCATTAAAATTGTCTCTTGTTTTGTTTTTTAAACCAGACTTTCAGATTGTTTTTTAAAAAAATCATTGACATTATTATTATTACTAGCATGTGCAAATTATCGCTTCATAATCTGAAGGAAAACTAATAGTTTACATTTAGGGCAATAACTAAAGCAAAAAAATCTTGTTATTTCCCCATTCCCTTTTATGAGCCGCACAGTATCTTCCTCCTCAACAAGGTGCCGTACTTACAACAGCTTTTTTGATCCATCAGTTGCCTTTTCAACGGGGGGGGGGGGCGGCGCATTTTTTTATTTTTAAGGGCGGCATTTTGGTGAATATCAGTATTTTTTCGTGGTAGGGGGTAGCAAAAAGGTTGGCCCACCCCAGGAATGAGCCGCACAGTATCTTCCTCCTCAACAAGGTGCCGTACTTACAACAGCTTTTTTGATCCATCAGTTGCCTTTTCAACGGGGGGGGGGGGCGGCGCATTTTTTTATATTTAAGGGCGGCATTTTGGTGAATATCAGTATATTTTCGTGGAAGGGGGTAGCAAAAATGTTGGCCCACCCCAGGCAGAACTATGTCTAAGGGGGTAGCAAAATTGTTGGCCCACCCCAGGCAGAACTATGCCTAAGGGGGTAGCAAAAATGTTGGCCCACCCCAGGCAGAACTATGCCTAAGGGGGTAGCAAAAATGTTGGCCCACCCCAGGCAGAACTATGCCTATCTACGCCACTGCAACCACCAACAGCCCACCTAGAAAATTCAGTTCATGAGGTACAAGAAAATTAAATGAAATCACTGTAAAAAGGATGTTAAAAAAATTATTACACATATCTTCCTCTTTTGCGACCGCCGCTGCCATGGATGCCTCATATATTGTATTTTTCTGGCAGGTGGCAAGACCAAGGAGCGCTTACCTGTCTACTCAACCACTGCTAGACCTGATATAGCTCAGAAACTTGGTTTTGTAGGAGCTAAAATCCCTTGTTGTTATGGTCCAAGCGCTGGTGACGATGGTTTGCAGAAAAACGTGGAGTATTTTAAATCCTGGAGAGAAAAAGTTGGACCAGACTTTCCATTAAGTTTGGACTGTTACATGGCACTCACAGTTCCTTACGCGACCAAACTTGCCAGATGTCTGGAACCCTATGGAATAAAGTGGATTGAGGAGTACCTTATGCCAGATTGTTATGACGGTTACTGTCAAGTCCGTGAAAACCTGAGAGCCTCCAGCATCCTTCTGGCAACAGGAGAACACGAATACACTAGATATGGCTTTCAGAAGTTACTAGAATCACGCTGTGTGGACATCATACAGCCTGATATTACTTGGCTGGGTGGAATGACAGAAGCTAGGCGAGTAGTAGCAATGGCATCAGCTACTGACACTCTAGTCATCCCCCATGGTTCGAGCGTCTTTTCCTACCATCTTCAATATGCTTTCAACAACTGTCCTCTGGCCGAGTACATCAATCTGAGCCATAAAGCCGATCAAATTGTTCCTTACTTTGGGGGCTTATTTCCAGACGAACCTTTACCAAAAGATGGATTCATTGATCTGCCAGACCGCCCAGGTTTTGGAGTTACACTTAAGAAAGACAATTTAACCAGACCTTATGCCCGGGCCATAGAAGACTCTCGAAAAAATGCTCTGGCTAATTTACAAAAACTGAATCCTGTCAAGGCCACTTTTCCATTCTAAACTATAACGGATCAATAGCTATGAATTAATCATTAGGCGTGTTTGTTTAAAAAACATTTCTAGGCTAAACAAATGATCTCTGATATATAGTTTTGTGTTTCATGCTTAAACACTGAAAATATATAGTTTTGTGTTTAGTGCTAAAACTAGTTGGTAAGATAAATATTTTTAAAAATTAAATTGTTACCTGTGTGTGTGAGTGTGTGATTGGCTCATTTGTATTCAAGTTCAAGCAGTGTGTACTGAAAAGCACAGTGATGTTCAAGCAGTGTGTACTGAAAAGCACAGTGATGTTCAAGCAGTGTGTACTAAAAGGCATGGTCATTTTCACATGTTAACTACAGCTACCGTACTGTAAACCTTCACCTCTATTAATAAAGTTTATGTGTAGTTGGCGGATCATTTTGATATTTTTATTTGTTAAAGTAAACTATTATTAACAGTGTCAAACAATTAGTATTTTGATAATTTACCATTAGTGATGATTATACCAAGAGGTTCAATGGCAAAAGCTCATTTATTTCATTTATGAATACCAAAAATAAATAAAAAAATTAATTGTATACATTACCCAGCACGAACAGCAATACATCTTTAACTTTACAAATAAACATACATTCAGAACGTGTTAAAATTAATCTTGATAAGACAATCCTAGATGGCTGACTGACATTTTGTGTTTAATAAGATGTTAAAAGATAACATCATCTTAACAGCTGACAGTCAAAACAATAAGTACGGTACGTCACCATGCAGCGGTAGGCAACCTGCCAAAACTGGCTCTCTGAAAGAATTAATGAGGCCCCAGCTTGCAGCTCCATATTTTCCTCAGAGATTTCAATTATAAAAAGGCTTCATTTTAAATAAAAAAAGGTTTTCCCGCCGACATAGTGATACAAAGAAAAGGCAGGCAAATGGTGCTTCCCATAGTAAAACAGTTGGCTGCCAGACATATAGGTGCACACTTAACCTGACATTGAATTGGGCTACTATTATAAGACAATATCAGTAATTATTAATTAGAATAAATTAAATGAATTTACTAAACTGGAATTCTCATTTGGTGGCATCATTGCTATTCCTGTCCATGTTAGCTGCTTTGCCAACATAATATCTCATTCAGTCAATTTCTTGTTTTGCTTCATCAAAGTAATTATTCTACTTTTTGTTCTTACATGCTCCTGTCCCTGTTTTTATTTTTGTCCTTTGCAAGTTCCAAACTTTTCCCTCCTTGTTAACATAATAATCTCATGGTTTAGTTTCCTTTTGCTCTCTTCATGTCAGTGATGATTAGCTGAGTTGTGTTGTTGTACTCAGTGGGGATTCAAGCATCTTTAAATCTTTCATCTTGAAATGATTCATGTTCTTCAGGTCCTGAATTTTTTAAAAAATATACTGGTATCAATTGAAAATAGACTTAGTGTAGTAAATGTATAGAGCTACTGACACTATTTTAAATTGATTAAAAAAAACAGTAAATGAAATACAAGGGAGATAACAAAGCTACAGTTAACATTAGGTAAGTTAGTCTGACTGGACATGAGCTTTACAAAATGATGCATTCAGTGCAAGAAAATGATTTCTTAAAAAGATAGTTTATGATTTATGACAAGATAGAGTCTAAAAAAAAAAATAGAAAGGAAGATCCTAATTCTTGAGGGTCCATTATAACTGATTTGCTTCATTACCTTAACAGACTGGGTGTGAAACTTCAAGCTAAAGGCCAGATGGCGTAAGAGCTTTTGGACATGCCAATGAGACTCAAAATATAAAGAAAGTTTAACAATTTAACTTTTAATGACCTTGACATTCTAAAAGTATTTTAGGAATTTAACTAGAATAAACATTGATGATGTGGTATTACGTCTCAATGACTATGTCATATGACAATGTGGTGCTGGGTGGCATAGAGGCCTAAACGGAGTTAATCCCAAGCTATTGGATTGGAGTTCTATCCCCAGAAAATGCCCAGACAAGCAAAAACTTCACCAGCAACCAGGGAAGATGGGATTCGTTAACCTTGGATGGATACTCATCTAAGAGAAGGTAAACTCTGAAATCAAACCCGGAGATGAAGTCCTGTAGGTGTTATGATATTGACACAATGAACCAATAAAACATTCCGACAACATCTGAAGTGTAGAACACATAATGAGCACTGTGCTGGTTACTGAATTCCAGTTGTATTTCCAGTTGTCTTGACTATGTCTAGCCATTAGATGAAATAGGAAAGGACAAGAGAGTGAGGCTAACAAACTGAGCAACTCTTCCTAACAAGAGAGTGAGGCTAACAAACTGAGCAACTCTTCCTAACTTAAAACAAAATACAGCTCAAGTCAAGGCCATTCTCAGGTAAAAAATTATGGTATCATATCTTTATAACTGCATCAGATGAAAATTGTGGTATGAGACTGTTAATAATGTGAGTTTATTGCATGGCACACTCATCATTGTTGATTTTACTTCTCATTAAGATCATACAAGTTTACAGAAAGAAGAAGAAACAAATGCTTTGATTTTTGTACAATGCCAACTTTTTAAAATATTTTTACAGGCATCCTAAAGTTCTTTTAGACTTCTTTTTATATTTCAACAGATTGTATATTGAAAACTTTTTGAAATTCCAAATGGTTTAACTAAGTCTCCAACCTTTCAAGATTTTTAACTTAGTCTGGCACTCCATACAAAAGTAACAATATTCCATTCCAACCAGAAATTTTAGAACTTCTAAAATACATTAGGACTTATTACAGAAAATATCATGTTGAGCAATTTAAAAAAAAAAATTAATTAAAATCAATGGCTCCCGTTTTTTTAAAATCTTTTCCTCACACAACCTAAAATGCCTTCTTGCATCCTTGGTGGTGTGAACACCCAAGTTAGGGAAACCACAATTTATAAGATTCAGGAAGTTTTTAGATTTTTCTAGAAGTTTGATTTTTTCAATTTTTTTTAAAACAGCTTACAAATGTCAATATTATGTTTTAAACACTTTTTTATGAATTGACTTGAATGTTATGAAACATAAATTAAGAATATTTCTGAAGTTTCTAGAAAGTTTAAATTAGTACATTTTAAAATGAATTAAGTATTTAATTTTAAACCCATTACTATCGAACCACAATTTAATTGGCCACAGCTCTTGCACTTTTAAACAAATTTTGGTGATACATCTTCAAAGGGTTAATTAAATTGGTACTTTATGACGTTTTAGACTGGGCCCCCTATTTGGGAGATAATTAAAATATTCTTATTGAGGACGGGGCCTTTTACAATAAAGTTATCTGAAAAACCAATTTTAAACTTAGCTGTAGCTTTGTTATCTGTGAACAAATATTGGTAGGATGACTTAAAAAAGTTAGGTGTTGTTCTTTTAACTCTTGAATGGCCTTTGCCCTTGTATATATTTGATCCACAGAAAAACTAATATGTGTGAATGAATATCTGAAGTCTCAGGAGCCATGATACAACCACATTATAATATAACCGAATTTTCATTAAGTTGGGAGTTTGATAGAAGAGTTCCACCGTACATATATGAAATGTTAACAAATACACATATAGATACAAATAATCTTTGTGAAAAGCTACTAGGGCAGACCGGGTCACGGCCTGGTCCCGGATACAAAAGTAAAAATAATGAGTTAGGAAAGTAATCTCAAAACCCTATAGGCAAGGAATTTATTTTAGGTGTTTTGTTGTTTGATTGTCCCACTAAAACTTAAAATAAAATTTTTTTGAATTGGGAGTAGTGAGAGGGATGCTTCAATGTATCATTGTTTGTGTCTAAATAGCCTTAACAATGGCACATCTGCCAGATGGACAGGCAAGCCAATGGGTTGGAATTTGTTTAACCCACCTGGGCCAGTACGAACTCCGCCCCTACAGTAACTGTTGAGAGACAGAGAGCGTATATTTTTTAAAATGTGGAAACAGGGTGGGAGTAGTGTGTTAACTCTCAAGTGAGGTCACTTTGTTAGAGCACAGGGTGATAGAGGGAGTTATTTCTGGTCACTGAGTATACTCATTATGGCTAGAGTTGGATGTGTCTTCATGTTTTATTGTTAGCTTGAGTGAGAGGGTTGCATAATCAAAGGTTGCTACAGGTGTCACCACTTCTAGATACTCCACTGCATTGTGTCACTGGCTTGAGCAATACCTGCAGTGTCCTAGGTGGTTTGATCTATTTCTTTTAAATGTACGGGAGTATAGTTAGGCCCTCGGAGTTGAGTTGTTTTATTGGTGTAATATGTTTATACAGGCATTTATGAGAATATGTAAGAAAAAGGACAACGGAAATTAATGGTTCATTTGAAAAAATATTGACGGAGTTTTTAGTTGGGCATATATAATTTCACCTGGCCCTAAAAATTAACCAAGGCATGCACCCCATACAGAGCGTTAAGGAACTGAGATCTCTTATGCTCCTTAGGTTTAATTTTTTTAAAGTATTATTGTAACAAAAAGTAACATTAAAATTAGCTTTAAGAGCAATACTGCAGTACTTTTAGGATGTAGTTAAGCATCACTGAGGGGAGGACTATTTAAGGTTTAACCAAGTAAATGACAAAGAACAAACACATAAAAGACAATGACAACTTTGGCGCAAACAGATTAAACATAAATAAAAACTAAAATTAGCATTAAAAAACTATGTAGCATATTTTGGTTGTGTATGTAGATATTTTTAGCCACAGGACTTTGAGTTATATAATAATAACCAAGCTCTTTACCTTCAAAAGCAAGTTGAGATACAAGATTTCTATATTTTTCTTGAACTTTCTTGAATTCCTGTGAAATAGATTGATATAGAGTAAACTTCAATATTTTAAAATGCTTTTTGCAGTTGTGACCACAACTTAAATCTGAAAATCATCATAAAGTAACATATTCATCTAACATGTCCAACAAAATCATGTACCATTTCATACTTTAAAATAGGTAATTATACAATGACATTGAGTTGTTGAGTAGACACTTACAATTTTACATGTTTCCAAGCTGTCAAAATCCCCATCCTTAATTTTAGCTTTCTCTGTCTGTTCTGCTTTTTTTAATAAAGCAGAGTGTCTCTCCTTACTCAAGTAAATTCCTGCTTTCTCAAAAATTAAACTTAATCCCTTTTGGTATCCCTGTTAGAAGGAAAAGAATATTTACATAACAGCATACTTTAATAACATAGCACATCTTCCCAAGAAACCCCCTCTCATGGAATATAACCACCAAAATAATCAATTAATTACACTTATTTGTTATTTTTACCTTAATAAGTTGAGTAAGTTCTGCTTGTGAAGGGCTGGAAAATAAACTAGAACCTTCAGTGCCTTCTTATTAATCTTTTTAAACTTCCTAACTATCCATAATAACAGACTCAATCACTTTTTGAAAACTTTAATTCCATTTCAAAAGATATCTCAATTTTTATTTTTATTTTAAATTTTTTTTTTAACTTTCATTCCCAACCCCCCCCCCCCCCACTCCCCCAGAGGATACTTGCAAGGATAGTATCTGTGTCATAGTGTAAAGATAAAACTTTAACAACACATTAACTATCATATTTTCATGCATTTAATACAATCAACATGTAATGCAAACCTCTAGCTTTAGTTTTTAAAAATCCCATAAATGCCATGTCCCCGTATAACATGATCTGTTGATCTTGTAACATGACTTTTTGCCCCTGAATGGGGAAACATAAGGTAATAAGCCAGTAAACTCAATAGCTTTGTCAAGACGGACAATATTTATTTCACTGAAATTTAAATTCAGTTCACTTACAGAAATTTGTATTACTAGCGTTAGCATAATTAACCAATGAATTATCATCAATTAGAATTTAAATTGCTATCAAATTAATCATCTTAGTTCATCTTTTATACAATTGCTATTCATTGAAGTAAAAAACTCAAAATTTGACATTAAAGATGTTATTTCATTTCATAATTGCCATTTGTCCAGAAGTAAATAATGCCCAAAAAGCAAAGAGGAAAGCATTCACTGATTTTCTTGCTGTAATGTTTAAATATAAACTGTTAATGAAGAAGAAGCTTTAAGTTATAATTATGCAGATCAATCCCTGACATTAAGTAGCATTTTTACCCCAAATTTCTCGCATTCTATGCGGTATTATGCACTTGTTGGGTACAACTACAAGATATAAAAAATAAGAAGGAAGAAATGTACCATATTTGACTTGATTAGTGTAGTGGAAAAAATAGCTTTTAATTTCATGTGTGATGCAGATTTAATTTCTTGCTATTAAAAATTAATATTTCTTCCTTCTGCAACAAACATCCTTGAAAAATGTATTAGTGAGAGGGGTTGTTGGAAGTGCGCAAAAAATGTACTTCTTTTCCATCCGCCAACCACAGCCAATCACCTATGTTGCGGACATCCACATAAAACATTATACACTTTGAAAGCCAGGACGTATAATAACTATTATAAAGAGCAAACTTTAAAATTAACATAAATGATTAGACTAAGTAAAACAGACCTGAAATTTAGAGAAACAAATTTTTAATCCCTAACTCGCATTGGTTACATTTGCTGATAATTATCAACCAAATATTAAGAGTGATCTCCCTCTAGAAGTTTGTAGTAACTTCTTGGTGGTTGAAGATAATAATTATTTTGCAAATAAATCAGCCATAAATAGAGCCATCAAAAAATGTTTAATATATACAGTTGGCTCAAGCAGCAAAAAAAAAATGCTAACTTAAATAAGATCTTATACATCTCCCCACCTTTTCTGCATTTGTACATTTCCCCCCTCCCCCTTTTTGTGGATGTCCTTTGATGAAAGACACCAGAATGAAACACTAGTCCTTTTATAAGAACTTTCATTAATTCACTATTAATATTTCTTGACTTTTTAAAGGTTTATGATTAAAAATCGTAATGGAGGTTATTATGATACAGGCTGACTCCATCTTTTAACAGTTTTAAACATATAGAAGAAAAAAAAGGCTGAACCCATTTTAAAGGATGTAGAAAGATATTTTTTTAACATAAAACTGGCAAAATTTAGAAATGAAGAGAAATTGAACATATTGAATAAATTTGATAATCAAGACTTGTAATATTTTTTTAATAAGCTTGCTTCTACCTTTAAAGTTAGTTCCCCTCTGGCCATTTGTACTTCTAGATGCTCCCATTCTCCTTGAAGACTTTTGCTCAGAGTTGGGTAGACTTTCATAGAATTAGTGTGGCAGACAAGGGGGGTCATAAACACAATGTGATAATTGCACGTTTGGGGCTCACTAGCATTAATTATGTCACTATGGTTCCCACAGATAAATGTTACCTGGTTAAGATTACAAAATAATACATAAATAAATGAGAACTGGAAAGAATAAGAAAATTAAAACAGAGAAATTTAACCTAGAAAGGATTACATAAATACCTACAGATCAATTATCAACAATTTTTCAAGTATTTTGTACCTGGAATTAGAAATCTGCAATTCCATAAACAATGAGTATCTGGTTTTCCCTGGTAAAATATAAATAATCACCTTGAAAGTGAAAGTCAATATTGTCACTATGGGAGTGAAGTTACATGGCCTACGACATGATTTATGTGCTTGAGAAATAATTTAATGTCATGTGTTTAAATTTTTTTTGTTTAAAATGTTTGTCATTGTTAGAATATTTCTCTATGAGCTGCAAATAAATAAGTAAAATGTAATAAAAAACATTTATATTTATTTAGAGCAATAACAGAATCTATCCCATCTTATCCTATTAAAAAAAAGCACACAGTCAATTGGCTTCATAAATAAGAACCTTTATTTACCTCTAAGTCTAAGTTCAAATTAATATCTTATAAAAGAAGTTTAAAACTGTTTAGTGACCATTGATTAGCATGGTATCTAAACATAGCAATAGAGATTATATGGTTTCTCAATTTCTGTTAAGCAGTATGTACATTAATTATTTTATAGCTATTATGGAAATCATTCACAGCACTAATTTACTTTATCTTAGGACCTAATGTGAGAATCAAAAGTAGATTTGATAATGTTTTATTTGGTAATTAATAAGAGCCACTACTTTGTTGGAAAAATCTGAACAGGAAATCCAATTAAAACTTTTGCCTGCTCAGCATCTATATCAAATGTTTAAATGCTTTTTCTTAGCATGTTTCTTTTTTGTGTTCATTTCGATTTTTTATTCTTTATATATTGAAGTTTGATACTCTACTAAGAACAGGGGTGTCCAACTCACTGGTTGCATGTGGCCCAGGATGGCTATAATTGTGGCCAAACTAAAAATTCTAAACTTGCAAAATACCATTAGCTTTCACAGTTCCTAATATAAGATAACATAAGATGCTTTTATTAATCCAAATAAATGGAAATGTTTTTATTGCATTGCACACATTGTTTAAGAAAGCCCTTGAGAATTTGCTGTTTCCCATAATTGGTCAGCAGCAAAGCGTTTGGTGAATCAATTGTGTGATCAAAATAGCTATTAAGTTCTTGAAGGAATCATTGTGTGGTCAGAAAAGCTGTTACATTTGTGAATAATAAGGGGAGAGACTGCAATCAGGTTAGCACAATATAAAATGAGAAAAACAAAGTAGGGTTAAACCTGAAAAAAAGGAACGCAACAAAACAACGAACGTGTCGACAAGAAGCCTTCATCAGCAGACAAAACAACAGAAAAAACAGTTTAAAATAAAAAATAGCACTTAGCTTAGAGGTAGTATCCGTGGGCAGCAAAATTCACATCCGCCATATACTGCCGACATGTTCGTTGTTTTGTTGCATTCCTTTTTTCAGGTTTGACCCTACTTTTTTTCTCATTTTATACATTCTTGAGTGAATCATTGTGTGGTCAGAAATGCTTAAAGGTTTTTGAGTGAATCATTCTTTGGTCAAAATAGTTGTAATGTTCTTGAGTAAATCATCGTATAATCAGAATAGCTCTTCAATTAATGAGCGTTTCGCTGTGTGGTCAGAATACCTGTTATGTTCTAGAGTGCAAGTTTGCATTTGAACAAAGTATGAATTTGTTCGAACTAAGTCCCCGGCTTTTATGGATGATCTTAAACCCTGTAGCCAACTTGTCCTTTGTTTGTTGCCTCAATCTCTGCCATTGTACAAGATGGTGGATACGTGGGTTCCAATATGGCGGATGTGAATTTGGTTCAAGCCCACGACTTCCAATGTCTAATGGCTAAGACAAAGGGGTTTTCTCATTGCGCCCAAATTTCTAAACCAATTTTTATATGTTTTTTCATGCTTTTATATCATAACATATAGAGAAATTAGGGGCAGTTGTATTGATATCCTTAAAACTTTAAAAAGCACATCAGACTTAAGGAAAACATGTATTTTAGCTTGGAACAAACATTATAGTTTATGGAAGAAGAGGAAAGAATTTTGTTTCAATCATTACAGAAAAAAAAAACTTAGTATGCTTAGTATTATTCAAAGTCATCAGGAACTGTCTGAAGAGGTTTGGTCTTTAGAATAAACCAACTGAGTGGCTTCTTTTAACTTACTGTTCAAGCCATAGTTTGAAATGTGTATTTCAAAATAATAACAACAAATATGGCTATATTCAAATCAGTTAATCCACCAGGATGAAAGAAGAATGAAATACAAGGCTATCTATATAGACTTTGAAAAGATTCTGATAGACTACGTTGCTGCAACCAAGTACTGACATATGTGCAACGGTTTTGGAAACGATGCTGCTTTCCTAACGGCTTCTAGCGGTTGCCAAGGCAGCCTTGAAACTCTCGATTGATGTTGAGTCCACGGCGGCATTGTCCAGTTGGTTCCAAGCAATTATTGTTCGTTGGAAGAATTATTGTTTATATTGAACTGTGTTACACCGAGGCACAGTGAAGCATTTACTTTTGTTTCGGATGTAACTGCTCATGGAGTTGTCAGAGGTGAAGTCAGTGTTTATTGGGCATTTGGCTCTGATTAAGCGACCTTGCTTCTGCGGGGTTAGATACGTGTTAGTTGGAATGGCTGGCATTAGCCCTGTGACCACTTTATAGAGAAATGCAGTCAGTCATAAGAAATAATTATGTCACAAGATAAATTACAAAAGCAAGGATGGGTGATTTGTGTAGAATTCACAATGGTTAATTTTTTTCTTGGTTTACAAAGATGATCATGCATTAAATATGTGGCCTATAAGATACCTGGATTTTACCAAAGAGAAGCAAAAGCTTGAATTTTGTATGATCCAAATATCAGAAAACTTTTAAATGCCCCACTTGTCTTAATTTGTTTTTGTTATAAAACTTTCTTGCTGTAACTTAGATGGCTTTCTGGAGAAAATAGGTCATTTTCAGACCTGTTAACCACCAAACTCCAAAAATCGGACAATATTGTCTCAAAATTGTACACTGCAGTATTTTAATAGTAAATAAATAAAAATACAACATAAATAATGTATACAATAACCACTAGCATCGCATGTCCAGTGGAATCAAGTTAAGCTGGCATCAAAAAGGGTAAATGATGGTAAAAAGTAGATGACTGACGTTTATATTGCTATCTGTGCTCACTTTGTTTTGCAGATGTGTATCTGATATATATTATCAATTATATTAAGGTGAACATGCAGATTACATTATCACAGTCCATCACTGGTAAAAATAAAGTTGCTGGTGAAATTTAACGTGGTTCAAACTCAAAGTCAGATCAGGTAAAATAAAATTTATTAAAATAAGAATTTATTAACAAACAAATTAGGGCTTCATTTACAAAAAAAACAATCAAGTTACTTGAGATTTACTTTTTAGGAAAAGCTGTTAAAAAAAAAAAAAAAGAATCAATAATATCCATTATTCCTATTTCCCATTAAAATATTACAGTCTGATTATGATCACAAGCCGTAAAAGGGTCAATGGAAGAGGGGGTGTTTAAAATCGTACAGCTGCTTTGTATGTTCTAAAAATAAATTTCAAAGGCCCTCTCAGATCCTATAAAATATGTTGAAATCTAATATTGCTTCGCTGAACAGTTAAGAATGCATTCTCTAGTTTTCTCCATATCTGTACTGTCTGCTGTCAGTCATAAGAAATAATTATGTCACAAAATTACGTCATCCACCCCCTGTGCCGGGAAACAAAAATTTTAAAACCACTGGCATACGTAACCCATCAATTTTTACGTCACATGTTTGTTGAACATACCGTGGAATAAATATTACTGTAATATCTCTACTACTGAGTACTATCTGAGTATAGCTACCGAGTTCATTTGTTAAAATAAATGGCATCATCACGTCCATAATTCCTACTAAACATCAGATGATATTTTACAGCATCTGAGATATCAATATGTTACTTTGGAACTTTCAGAGTTTCGGGATGAATATTATAGAATTTTTGAATAACGCACATAATTTGGGCCAAGAACCCCCCCAACCCACACATACTTTCATTACAAAAATGTGGCTGTGTTAATTTTATAGATTTAAATATTTAGACCCGTCCCCCATGTAAAAAAATTTCTTAAATCAACACCACTCCTTTTACCTCTCTGGGCAAACCTAATATAACTATAGATGGTCCCCAACCAATCATATTTCTTGATAAATTCACTGCTGGATGTAGAATGCAAATGCAAGTTAAAACTAACAACCGAAATTATACTGTTTAATTAATTTTTTTCTAATCTGAAAAAACTACCGTAATGTATATATTTTCCACCCGGTCTATTAAAATCGTAGTTCTGACAAGTTTTGGCGTACAATCGTAAAAGACATCTCAAAATCATGTATTTTACGCCAAAATCTTAAGGGTAAACAGGTCTGCATTTAAGCAAAGAGTGAGGTGAAAGATTTCACCAATGATGACAATGGCCTATACATGTAACTTAAACCAAATACCAAGGTAGATGTAACACAAACATGATGGCAGACTCTTGTTTAAATCTTAAGCGGGATCGTCCTGGCAGATCCCAACCTCACTAAGATGGAGCAGTTAATTATCTCAAAAACTAGAACTGAAAAGGGGAAAGAAGGAACTGGTGCCATATTTTAAATCAGTGGCTAAATATACACATTAAAATGTATAACATTTATTTTGGCATGTGTTGTATGAATAGTAAATAGATAAATGTTAAGTACTATTGATCATATAAATAGTAAAGCGATAAATGCAGCTTTGATAAGAATTAAATAATGCTTAAATAAATCTAATTAAAAAAACTGTGTGGAAGCTTACCCGAACAGATCTGAAAATACTGCCACAATGATCGCCATCTTTCATTAACATAGCAACATAGGAATTATTCACTATTTCCCACTCTTGCCACACACTGCAAATTTAATTGAACATTTATGTATATTAGAAAATATAACCTATGACATACAAAATTAATATTATTAAGATAAAAAATAGTGCCAATCATAAAATGTCATGTTATTTATAAAAAAATATTGAACAAACAGCCGGCTCATGAGCATATTTACTGCTGAAAGTCTACTAAATTTTCATATTTTCATTCTATCAAAAAAAATTGTTTAAACCTACCCTAGCACTCCTTTGTAAGGGTTCCAGTGAAGGCCTTGTTCATACTGAGTTATGTTGGAAAATGGACAAAACTTGTATTTATAACTGTTAATGAACAAAAAGACAATTTTATTAAATAAAATTTCATTTATTTTTAAAGACATGAAAAATCATCACCTAAGGTCTATACCAGGGGTCTCCAAAATACGGCCCGCAAGGCCCTGTCATCCGGCCCGTGGAGAACTTTATGTCTACAGAAAAAAAAATAACAGAAATTTATGTGTATCCTGCCAAATCAGCCGCTGTTTACATGGACGTCATGTTTTTATCTAATTAAAATAGAAGCGCGCAGTTCACAGTCAATTAGATGTTATAACGCCATCTAGTGGCAGAGTTTTTAAATGCTTTGTTGCTTGTTCAAGACTTGATTATTTTGATCACAGTTTTCCAGTATTGGTTGACTGCTGCGATGAGGAGGTGTTGTTGTCAGTTAGCGTCTGATTGTGAAGCATTCTACAACCAATGTTCCTGCACTGTATTATTTACTTTGTTTCTGTCTGGTTTTTGCACCCACTGTTATTTTTTCTCTTATTTTAGGTAGGATATATGTATATATATATTATGTAAATTTAATTTATACTTATACAAAGGTTTAGTTGTTATACTGATGAAGGCATGTGCCGAAATGTTTGCGTATTATGTAAATTATTATTAAAGCTTAGCATATATTGCTATATTGACACAAATTGTTCGTGTCTAATTAATCTATTATTGACCATCAAGCTTTGTGTGCTAAATATGTGGACATCAGCAGTGCACTGAATCCTGTGGTGAGGATGGTTAATCATTAAGGTCACATGGTCTCAACCATAGACAGTTGAAAGATACAATGAGTAAGTTGTGAGAACGTTCTGAGCAGAGTATTTAAGTTAAGTAAGGAAATAGGTGACTTCCTGGTGAGTAAAGGCAAGCCACAGCCATTACTGTCTGATGAAGAGGGGGTATGGAAATTTGCCTTTGCTCCAGACATAACTCGTTATTTAAATTTTCTGAACCTAAAACTACAAGGAGATGAAAATCTAGTTTCTGATCTATACACCCACCTAAAGGCCTTCAGATACAAACTCATCTTGTTTTTGGAACAAAAACAAGCTTACAACTTGACGCATTTTCAGCAGTGCAAGGACATCATAACTGAAGCAAAAGCGGAGTTCTCTACGTCATTTGCATGTGAGATCATCAAAGACCCCCAGCTGTAGTTTCAGCAGTGTTTTTCTGACTTGGATTCAAAGGCAGAAGAAGTGAGACTGTTTCAAAACCCATTTGAAGCAGATGTGGCCAGTTGCCCAGATGAACTGCAGCTGGAGGTCATTGAGTTGCAAGCAAATGACCTCCTTAGGTACAAGTTCAAAGAAGAACTGGTAGGTTTTAACCAAGTTTTTTCCTAATGTCAAAATTTTTGCATCAAGGTACCTTTCAATCTTTGGAACAACATACCTGTGTGAACAAACATTTTCAAAAATGAAACGCGTGAAGAGCAATTTGAGAACAAACTTGTCCGATGATAACCTCAGGTCAATGTTGATGTTAGTGTTAGGAACATTAAATCTAATGCTATTTTGGCATCCAGGAAACAGTTTCACCATTCCCACTAATACAGGTGTTCATGTGTAGTTTATCAATGAGTTATTACATAATAACTAAATAAAATAATATTAAATAAATAATTAAAAACGACATCCATGTTTTGATTCTTTTTTATTTGGACCTTGAGTGTGTAGTCAGCCCCCGAACTGCTGTTTGATAGTTAATGCCACCCTCGGACTGAAAAGTTTGGAGACCCCTGGTCTATACAAATGATTAAGAGATTAATAATGATTTGTAAAAAATGACAAGTTAAAGAATTATTGTATGACATTTAATTTAGGGTGTGAAAACAGACCCCAAAAATAATAATAATATCATAATCATTATTACCCTTTCGGCAGTGGACATACGATGTTCATTATTTTTTTTAACATTATATCTCTATAATGTTATAAAAAAAATGTTTGTTAAAGCAAATTTTGTTCATTCTAATTCTAACAGAATACAGTTTGTGAGCAGTTAATAATAACAGAACTAAATATGCAGTCTTATTACTGCAAACATGCAATATGATAGAATTCTCCATCTTTTTGACAATTCCGTTTGGTCTCTTCTCATGTGTATCTCAAACAGGATATGATACATGGTTTTTGCTCAAAGAATTTTGCACACTTTCAAATGGTGCCGCTGATCAGCAAAAATATTTTGCATTCAATATGAAAAAAAATGAAACTTAAAACCAAAGTCATTAAAAGTTACCTTGATCTCAAATGTGTGTGGTAGGTGGTATCTATGTACACAGCTATTATGGGAATCATTCTCAAATAAACTTATTGAAGTAAAATTCGTAAGTAACCTTTAGTAGTAAATAATAAATTAAAAAATCACATATATGGCCAGATTAAACAAGCTGGTGTGGAACAATTCTAAACTAAAATAAAGGACAAAACGGAGCGACTACCAGGCATACATGCTCAGTAAAGTTAGACCACTTATGCCACCAAAGAGCAGTCATTCAGTAGCTTCCACTTAAATTTCTGCAGCGAATTTGTTGGAAGGACAAAGTAGTAAAACTGAGGATCTGAAAGGTGACAAATGTGCAGCATGTTCTTCCCTCTCAGCAATTACTTAAAGAGACATACTGCTATCTTCAAGCTTTTTGATCTTAAAATAGAATTTACACCTCTCTGCTGTAAATAATATTTTGCAACCTTGGTTCACAATAAGGCAGATGGTGAGACCAATGCTCCTAAAAATTCAAACTGACAATAAAACTAACGCAATGGTGATAAAATCAAATATTCTTCTATATATTAAGGGCCCGAGATCAATGTATTGATCATTCTGGCTCCTATGTATGGAGAGGGGATTCGCAATGTTTTTGTGCCTGGACTCATTAATAATCCAGACATTTTTAAAAGGGTAAAAGATTGTATATAAAAAAAAATGTAAAAAAATTTGAAAACTAATAAAAAACATTTAACTGTAATTATTTGGGGTTTTTATATTTTATATGACCCACTTCTGTTCATGTATAAGTCTTGATAAAGTGCATCCTTATAATCTAGCGTGCATAAAACAAAGTTATTCCAAATTTATTTGATAAAGAAACAATGTATTTACAAGAAACATTAGGAAATATAATGCCTACTCATTGATCGTAGAGGTGAAGCAGCGTCCAATAAGTCTTTTGAAGTGAGGTGGTCCTGAAAAGTTAGCTGGCTGTACTCTTAGCTTGAGGGTTTCTTCACTTTGGGTGTGGCTCTGCTGACTGTAGACATTGTTGAGTCTAAAAAAATGGGAAATTAATTTTTTTTAAATCTGGTTCATTTAAATTTTTAACTTAAGCCGAGTAAAGCTGGACTAAATAGTTTGAGATTAAGGAACTATTTGAGGATTATGAACATATATTATGACTCATTGAAGACTTGTAAGAGTGTACTAAGAATGTAAGCAGCTCCTTTTCTTTTAGTATACTAAGTCTAATAGTAAACATAAATTCATGACTGAAAGACAGTTTGTTATCAGTTCTACTATAACAGTTATTTTTAAAAAATAAGTGGTTGGAAAATAGGATATGGTAAAATATTTGGATTACATTTATATTTCCAGATAATTTTGTATTTAAAATAAATTCACAACAGCAAGTTCATTCTTAATAATGTGTTGTTTTTTTTCCATCTTGCTAAGTTGCTTTTAAGAAAATTAAGTCCTACCAACCTTACCCTAAAAAATAATTCATTTTTTGTCAAACTTCTTTGAAAAAAACTTTTTTACTAAATGAAATGTTTTAACAACCTTGGATAAGCTAAAAGGATGTGCTTGATATTTACTTAACAGAATAGAGCAATAATTACCACAATGTTTTTTTTTCACTCTGGAAAAGAGCAGGATTTACCCAGGTAAATTTTGTTAGTAAAAAGATTAAACACTGACTCTTCTTTGAACTGAGTTAGAAATGATGCCCAGCCGGCACTGACAACCTTTCGGGCAACAGAATTTTGGGAATCAATGCCAAAGCAACTTGAATTTGCTAAGAACTTCTAGATTTTGCTTTTATTAAATTGTACAATCTGAAGAAAGGTCTTACAGAAGACACATAAATTAGTATAAAAGTAATAAATAATGAAGAGGGCTATATGGAAAACAATGGGGAAATGGATCTAGAATTTTTCAAACCAAACATGACTACAGAATACAAAGGTACCTTTTAGAATTATGTCTTATTCTGCTACATCATATTGAAAAAGTGTATTTTGTTGCATATGGTGTACTGTTTATTTGCTATAAATATTTATTGACTCTTCCAGCATTCCAAGTTTCATGCAAACGAAGTTTCTCGAAATAGAAATTTATAAAAAGTTTATTGAAGTGAACTTTACCTGGAATCAAATTGGAGGCTTATTTTGATGAAATTTTAAGCCAGATATTGCAGAAAACTTGTCAAAGGGACAAAAGATTGATGGCCTGAGAAACCTTAGCGAGATAAAACCTATGATCCATTCTATGATATTATTTTTTGTTATCTCACAATTCTGTTTTTCATTGTTTTAGAGACTAATAAATTTATTTAAATTTATAGCAGAGAGAATGACCTATTTAACTTTCCCCATAATGGGTCAACAAGTTCTGGGCCGATTCATCCCAATAGCCTGGGCTGAATGAAACCACTAGATCTGCCTTTATAAGCAGCAAACATATATTAATATTAAGATTTTTTTTGCTACCGGGTATTTAAAATAATTGCGGAAGAAATTGTTAATTCATTCTTTAAATTTTTCTGAATGTTTTTATTTTTAAAACTTAGATATGATACAATTTTTTTATATTTTTTTTAGTGTATATATCATATTTTTATAATAGTTTATTTATTTTCTGAGTTCCTGAGTTTATTAATTTAATTAGCATGTCTTACCCAAAACTTGAGGGCTCTTCAACAATCTTCATTTCTACCAACTCGCCAAGAACACCTAAAAATAGAGGAAACACTACATTAAAAAGACTATGTTACTTTGCTTAAAGAGAAAGGTAGCGTTTTTATTTTCTTTCCTAAATTATGCAATACATAAACTGTTGAAAGTAAAAAAAAAGCTTATTATTATTATTAGTAGCCAACTTCACATGCAAATTCCATTAAAATTTTATGTTGTAATAAGTCTAAAATAACTTAGTCAGCACATTAGTTAGGTGTCTGTAGTTAGAAACATTTAATTAATCAGTTCAGACAAGGAGTTGCTTGAATAGGAAACAATCTGGATATCTAAAATTGTAAGTACTTTTAAAACAACATGGGACTCAAATCAGGAGATGTTAATGTCACATTACCATCAGAGGTAAAGTGTTATGTAGAACATGTTTACACCACTTTCCTCGTGCCGTGCACTCTGGTTGACCCCACATGAGACGGCGTTCGCATTGAGTGTGGCCCATTTTTCCTTTCATCTAGCCGTTGTTTTCCACAACTATCAACTAAAAATAACTAGTATATTCTAATAGAATTTTGGGGAAACTTCAATAATTGACTAGAAAGATAACAACATTTCTAGAAGCGTTGGTTCTACCGATGCACAGATATAAAAAGGGGATTCAGAGATTCATCGAGAGAGATTCAGATAGATATTTTTAACTTTACGATACAAGTGTTATTATTCTTTGTGTCCTCATAATGTAGTTATTCACATTCGTCATTGTACATTATTAATTGGCACATTGTACTAACTGTGTTATTCTGTAAGTTGATAATTTGTAATTATATTTTCTTTTGTTTTGTAATTACTTAAATAAGTATTATTAATTGTGGTTAGTGCTGTTTTTCAGTGTCGTATCTTTACTATTGTATTTCTCTATGGTATCGTCCTTTTGTTATGCACTGTTTTGAACGAGCCATACAATTAAAATAAGAGATTAAGTTCTCACAATAGAAGCCAGTGCGTAACATAAAGTGTAAAAAGCCTGCCAAATGTTGCTCGCTAAAGGTTCTTAAAATTAAAAATAATCAGAGTGTCACAATAGTTAAGACTATAATTACTTTCAACATTTTCAATATATATATAAAATGTTATATCAAAAGACAAGTTGAAAAAAAATTACAAATGAGTTGAAATAAAAAAAATTGAGAAGATCTAACATATCAGTAGACAGAAGACTACAATCACTGACAAATCCTTTCTCCCAAAAAAATAAGTGACCTTCTGATGAATGCTTGAAATGCTTACAATAAATGTGTCAAATAGTTATTTTTTCTTCTTCTTTTTTCAAGAGATGCACAAGATATAAACAGAATTTTTTTAATATAATTTCTAAAGCATTAATTTACTATAAATTATTTAGGCAGCCACTGATAACACAAATAAGTGTCTATCAGGCATGTGTGCATTGAAGTGTGGACCACATATACCAGTCATGAGCGGAAACTCAAAAACTTCCATCAAAGATGTCAAGGTTTCATTTTACCCATTCAATGGCAGGACAAGGTGTCTCACAGAGGTATTGGAACGTGCAAAAATGTTTTCTCCGTTTTTAGGTTAAGCCATGTAAGGAGAATGGAGTAAGGCCGTATTTGAAAGAAGATGCTGTATGGAGAGTTGGCAGAAGGGACAAGACTTATTGGACGGCCATGCCTGAGAAATAGCTACTCCATCGTCTCGTGAAGACGGAAGGATTCCATATATACAAAGGGCTAAATTATTATTGCTATTCCTTAAACCCTAATAATTCAAACTTTGATACAACTGAGGCCACCATAGGCCATGTTGATCTTGTTTACACTGTCCAATTCTCACATCTTGATAGATTATAAGCAATGAGATATATGGGTAGAAGTTATAGTTAGCAGTCTTCTAGTATATGAAAGAGAGGGTGCTTTTCAGTTCATAACATGAAATAAATTTGTTTTGATACTTTCATAAATCCCTATGCAGTAAAGCACTCTCCCATTCCCCCTCCCACCGAGTCTTCGAATTTAAATCAAACTGAGTAATGTAAGACAACAGTTCTCAATGTGGCCATATCACTCTCAAGGGGGTTGGGGGGGGGGGGGGGGGGGGGGGGGGGTGGGGGCATATTATCTTTCTTGAGGAACAAAAGCAAACAAATTGGGAGACTCTGGTCTAGTACACACTGTTAATATCAGAATTTTTTAATAATAAATATAATTTTTATATTTAAAGTAACTAAGTTAAAATTCTATATTTAGAGACTGTCAAGCTATACTAAATTTGTATAGTATCAGGAAATGTGCATTTATTTATTAAATAGTACACATGTCAATTTGAAGCGTCTTTGAATATGAGGTCGGCACGAAATGTTCAGCCTGCAACAAAGTACCCCTCCCCCCACCAAACTCTTCTCCTATAAGAAGAAAGAAGTAATATTCTAGCATTACAGTGAGTCAACTTCCATCCATCCATCCCTGTGGCGTTACAGCCCATGTAGGGCTTTGGCCTGCCTCACCACTTCCTTCCACTCAGACCTAACTAATGCCTTTCTTTTCCATGCTTGGACTTTCAGCTGTTGTAGATCTTTTTCTACATCATCTATCCACCTAAGCCTAGGCCTGCCTTTGAGCCTTTTTCCTCTGGGGTATTGGTGACGTACCCTCTTCGTTCCTCTGTCATTTGGCATTCTCTCTAGGTGTCCTGCCCAGCGTAGCCTGCCTCTTTTTATTTCTGCCACTATGGTAAGATCCTGATATAGACTATAATTCCTGGTTGGTTCATATTCTCCATCCATATTCATCCTTTGTTGGCTCATATATTTTCCTGAGAACTTTCCTCTCCCATGTGTTTAATAGGTTTTCTGCTGTTTTTGTTAGGGTCCAAGTTTCACTTGCTTATGTTACAACTGGTCTGATCACAGTTTTATAAATAGTTTTCTTTGTTTCTCTTGTAATGTTTTTACTTTTGAGTATTTTCTTACGACTGAAGTATGCCCTGTTTCCGGCTGATATTCTTTCTTTTATTTCTGTTAGTAATTCGTTTCTTTCATTTAACAAGGATCCTAGGTATTTGAATTGATTTACTTTTTCAAAAGTTTGGTTTCTAAAAAATTAACAAAGTAGACAAACAACCTCTCTTATCATGGTCATGTATTTTGTTTTTTGGTTGTTAACTTCCAGCCCTGCTTGTAGAGATGCGTCTTCTAATTCAATAAAGGATTTTGATATGTCTTTTATACTTTTCCCTAGAAGTGCTATGTCATCAGCATATGCAAGATACTGAAGTGGTTGGTTGTAGAGTGTGCCCGTTGGTTGTGGGTCTTGAGTTTCCCTCAGAAAGTATCCTGTTATCGTTCCTCGAGTGTCAATGTGTATGTTTCTAATAACTCTCTCTAATGTTAGGTTAAAGAGCATACAAGACAGCGAGTCTCCCTGTCTTAGACCTCGTCTAATATGAAATTCCCTTGAATATTCTCCTTGAATCCCTTTTTTGCTTTTTGAGTTGTTTAGTGTTACATGTATTAGCCTTGTCAGTTTGTTGGGTATCCCGAACTCCTGCAGAGTCTCATATAAATAGTTTCTTTTGATGCTGTCATAGGCCATTTTATAGTCGACATAGAGTTGATGTACTGGTATATTAAATTCATAGCCTTTCTCTAATAGGCATCTGATGGTGAAAATCTGATCAGTCGTTGATCTGTTAGGCCTGAATCCACATTGGTAATTACCTAGTATTTCTTCAAAGTAAGATTGTAGTCTTTTGGCAATAAGCTTTGTCAGTATTTTGTATGTAACATTTAATAGGGAGATTCCTCTGTAGTTTGTGCACTGAAGTTTGGAGCCTTTCTTGTGTATTGGGGTTATTAATGCTGTTTCCCATTCTGTTGGGATTTTTTCTTCTTGCCAAATTTTAGTTATAAGTTTATGTATCTGAGTGTGTAGTTCTTTTCCTCCATATTTAATCAGTTCTGCTGTGATGAGGTCTGTCCGAGGGCTTTGTGATTTTTCATGTAATTAATTACCTCTTTGGTTTCTTCTAGGGTTGGGCATTGTATAAATGGGTCTGGTCCTCCCTGTGGGGTTTGATAATCTTCTTCTTGTCTATTGTCTGCATTCAGTATGTCCTCAAAATATTCAGCCCACATCTCCAAAACTTTACTATTTTCCGTGATTAATTCTCCATTGTGGCTCTCACACATTTGCGGTCTGGCTTGGTATCCATTCTTTTAATCTTTTATCTTCATGTACATTCCTCTTATATTTCCCTCTCTTGATAAATCTTCTATTACCTTTAGTTTATCCTTTTCCCATTCCCTCTATTTCTTCCTACACATTTTTGTTGCTTTCCTTCAGGCTTCCTTGTATGTTTGTGTTGTCTTTCTGGTTTCCCTTTGTAACATGATCATTCATGCTTTGTTTCTTTCTTCCACAGTCTCTCTGCATTCATTGTCGTACCAGCCTACTCTTGTTGGCTTGCTGAAATCCCACTACTTTTTCTGCTGATCTTTTAATGGCATTTTTTATCCTATCGCACTGATCATTTATGTTGTTTTGCCTGTTTATTTCCTCGTGCGATGCTTCTAATTGTGCTTCTACTTCATTCTCGTAAGCTTTTGCAGTTAATGGGTCTTTGGGCAGCTTTTGGTAATCGTATTGTTTCTCTCTTTGATTACGACCATTGTGAACTAAGCTTATCTTCTGCCTATATTTCACCCTTACAAGTAGATGGTCCGAGTCCGCATCTGGTCCTCTAAGGCTTCTCACATCTAATATATCTGATCCATGTCTTCGATCTATTAAAACATGATCGATTTGATTGCGGTGATTTCTTCTGGTGAGTTCCAAGTAGCTTTATGTATATTTTTGTGCGTAAACTTGGTGCTGCTAACTGACATCCCTTTTCCTACATCAAAGTCTATGAGTCGGATCCCATTGTCATTGGATTCTTCATGCAGACTTCCTATTTCGGCATTGAAGTCTCCAATCACTATTTTAATATCATGTGGTGGTGCCTCTTCGTAGATCTTTTCCAGTGTCTCATAAAAGGATTCTTTATCCTGATCTTCCGTGTCTTCCGTTGGAGCATGTAAATTTATTAATGTTATATGGAACATTTTTCCTCGCACACGCAAAGAACACAATCTTTCGTTTTCTGGTTAGAAGCCTATGACTGCACTGACCGCTTCCTTTTTCACGGCAAATCCTGTTCCCAGTGTGTTGGTGTTGCTACCACTATAAAATATGGTGTATTTTTTTGTCTTGAGGATGTCTGAATTTTTCCATCAAATTTCTTGGAATGCAGCTATAGATATTTTATTTTTGAACAGTTGATTTACAAGGATGGCTAAGGCTCCTGCTCTAAAACAGGCTTAGTACATTCCAAGTCGCAATCCAAAAATCATGTCCATATTTATGCATAGGTCGATTTCCATTGATATCAGTCCGGGTTTTGTTCTGTTGCTTGGCTTTCGTAACGTTGATTTTTTACGTGGCCGGGTTGTTAACCCTGCGCACAACAGTGTGGGAGGTTGCCCCTTACAGCTCTCTGGATAGCAGCCTTAGTTTTTGGGTAAGGTTCCCTAGCCTTTGTGGATCCCTCCACTTCCTACAAGGCAGTAGGTTCTGATTTTGGTCCACCCCAGGTATTTTATTTCCCTGGCACCCTCCATATCTGGTGGGCTTTCCCCTATCCGCCACCTGGGGAGGCGCTCGATGGAAGATCAGTATTTCCGCACGAGGTGTCATATGACTAAAATAAAATTTACATTACTAAGATATTTAGAGATTTGAACGAAAAGAAAAAAGTCATTTATTAGAAAGTACATTCAAGAAAGAAAAATGATAGAATAAATAGTATTTCTATCCCAAATATCTAATTGCAGCCACACAACTTTTATATAGTGTTGTTAATAACATTAACAAAACTGGATTTCCCCCTTTGTCCACCTTATGTACACAACTAGTCCCAATTTCAACAGTAGGTCCTGGTTTAAATCCTTAAATTTATGATAAAAATAACTTTTTTTGGCATTTTGAATAGCAGCAGCAAATGTTTTTTCTGGTAAATTTTGTTTGCGCATTGCTTGTATTGGTAATTTTTTTTTTGAATCTGGAAATTTAATGAAACAAATAAAAAGACAATAATTTTAAAATTTTAATTTAAGGGGGTGGGGGGGTTGTTGGAAAGGTTTAGAAGTTGGGAGGAGATGAATCAGTGTGAAACTTTTAAGAATCACCAGCCTAGTACACTTACTAAAATCATTCCTCCCCCCTCCCCCACAACATTTTTCTTTCCATCTCACTTCCTGTGGTAACCCCAATGCTATAATTCTCGTCTCAACTTCAAAATAAATTCTCACAACTGTCAAAGTCAATACAACCCAATTCTTCCAGTATCCTGTAAATTAATCAGACGCCATTTCACGGACTTCTCACATCTCTGTACTGATTCTCTCAGTGATCGTACTTTGAAAATAAAATAATTATAATTTTTGTATAAAACAATAATTTTAATTAGGACTGTAATTAACTAAATGAGTGAAGTGTTAAAGTTAAGTGCATTTTTCTACTGTAATTAATGGTCCGCTTTTAATGTTTATTAAACCCCCCCCTCCCCGACGTAAGACATCAGTTTTATGGATGGTCCATAAGTGCCCTAGCCCTGAGCCTTAAAATTAAGGCCAGGCCCTGACTGTGACTATAGTACTATAGTCTATATTATAGCCTATACACTATGGACACTATGGTCAATGGCCATGGAAACTATAGAGGCATAGTTGGGGTTATTAAAATATAGGAAATTTTAGGCATTTTAGTAGACTATTCAATTATTATCACTCATGACTGTGGTAGGCAAACAACCATGCTATTAAAATTCAATAAAATAAATTAAATAATGAAATGATTATTCTCATTGATTCAATCATTCATTAATTATGAATTAAGAATCAAATGAATCATGATTAACCCTCTTAGGGCGAATGGGCCGAATCGACCCAGGGTGGAGTAGCGAAAAAGACGGATGTCTGATCTTTCGGCCCGATAATTCAAGCCTTGAGATTGGCTGACTAATCGTCATACCTGCGAATCATATGGCTTCTTACATATTCCTGCACATCCCGGCATTGAAATGGCAGCCAGTGTTGATAGTTAACTAGCTTTTATTGTGTTCAGGAATTTTTTTTTTTTTGTGTGGCAAATATTATTGTTAAATTTGTTAAATTCCAAAATGTCTGACAGTGACACTGATCAAACTATCCATAGTGGTTTTGATATTCTAGCAGTGAATCTGACACTGATGAAAACAACCAGGAAATTAATGAAGACTATCAAAATGAGGGTAATGCTAATTTTGCGAACTCTTGGTTTAGTATTAGGGGTCCTCAACTTGGCAGAGATGACCCCTCAGAATTTTAGGACAAAATAGGTCCTATAAATAAGGCATAAGCACCCCTTTTAAGTACATAAAGTTATTTTTTTACACTAAATATCACTCTAATGTTTATGAGAGTGAGAGAGACCAATATATGTGCAGACAACTTTCTCAGTAACACCCAGCTTAAGAGTAGGTCCCTAAGTCATAAATGTTACAGTGAGTGTCTGTAACAACTGAAAGTAGTGGGGAGGTGGGGGGGGGGGGGGGGGGGGGGAAAAGCCTTTTAAAAAGGAGAAGAACCATATGCCAGGGGTGTCTGATGGGCCTCCATGGGCCTTGTTTCCCAAAATCATAAGTGTTAGGCACAGTTAGGACTTATTCAGGCTTCATCCATCAGAAACCTCACACAATTGATACAAGTAAATCAGGGTAGCTAATTTTGCATAAATGTAAAGATTGTATTTTTGTATCAGTATGTTGTAGGAAATTGAATGAACTAATTTAGTTACTAATTAATAAGTAACTTAACTAAATTATTAGTTCATTCAATTTCCTACATTATTTTTTAATAATATATAGTTTTATATTTATATATATTAAGTAAATAGTTTCTTTTTTATAAATTATTTTGCAATGCAAGTACCGAGCTCGTAAAAAGTGGCCGGTCTTTCTGGCACATTCACATACACCACCAAAAGGCTCCGTCCCAAGGCCAAGAGGAACAACACTAAATACTAGTATGAAATGATCACAGTCTATGTCATAGACTTTAATTTTTAAAATATATAGGCATAGTAGGCTTATTATAAACTTATTACCTATTTTTCGGTATTCATACCACGTTATAGAAAGCAATACTCCGTAAATAATTGCCGCAGAAGTCATGATTAAATTATTTGTTTTTAAAATTAAAATCAAAACAATTGAACGTGCACTTTTAACATCACTAAATTATAAGGACTCTGAATCTAATTGCCGAGATCCGAGAAAAGCTTCACGAGTTTATCTGTTATCTTCAAGTCAGTCTTCACGTACTAAGTGAAGTGGCTTTCCGCTGCCCGATACGAAAAAATATGGGCCTACATCGTAAAAAAATGCTAATATTGTGTAACTGTAAACGCAGGTTTGGTAACAAAAGACAACAAGGTTTTAAAATCTTTGGTATTAAATTTTAAAGTATTACGTTGCAACCTTCTCTCTTTCTCTTCAAGGCTCGGCTATCTTGGATATAGGCCACTATCCCTAATTAGCAGAATTCATTAAGCTATGAACGTAGAGTTAATTCATTTGATTAAAATAATATTGAAATCATCTAACAGAACATGTAAATTGATTTCATTGAAATCTGTAGACATAAATATTTCTGACAATAGCTTGACCGTTTATGACGTTTGATTGATTTATGATGCATCAAGACAAATGAACTTTCATGAAAACAATTACGTAAAGAGAAATAATACTATAGTGAGATTCGACATGTCAGCATGAGGACACCTAGCTCTAATAAGGCATTGCCTTCTATTAATTTCAAAGAATATATTCTTGTATGGAAAACTGAAAATCATTTGACATTTGAAATTATTCAGATTGATCAATTTCAGATTCTGTTTCATTCAGATAGATCATTTTTAAAGTCAAGCAACAATGGGGACATTTTTTGGATCCATAATTATTAATGTATGTGTGTGTGTGTGGGGGGGGTGAATCTAAAGGAAGGGGGGGGAAGGGGGGGGGGGGCTTATTGACGGGTGCTCTTATTTCGCGGGACCTTTTGTCGGGGACCGTATTGTGGTGGGAAATAATCGTAGCCGTGTTGACGCATCAGGCCAGAAATCTGCACCTAAGCTAGAACCTAAGCTTACGCTACGTGACTTGAAGCTTAGTATAAGACCTCAAATTCTTATTATGTAAGTCAGTTTCGGGTTGGGGCTAGAGACCGACAGAATTTTGCCAAAATTTGCCCTTTGATCACTTTCGGCCTCGTTTCGATTTCGACCGAAACAAAAAAGTTAACTTTCGGTTTAATTCGGTTTCAGTCGAAACTGATTGAAGTTTTCAGTCATCTACCAGAAGTCAGAATGTATGTCTGTCTTTAGGCCGTCAATCCGATATTCTTTATTGCTCGACGTCTTGCTGTCATCGTATGTTATATGACTAATACTCAGCGAAAACTGCTCACAGCTGCCTGATGACATACCGTCCTCTTAGAATAACAAAGTTCAATGTGACTTTTGTGTCCAACCAAGACATTTGGTTTTGAAAATTTGATGTTGGTATGGATGAACTAAAAATGTTTTTATCGATGTTGTTGTTGTTTTATGTTGTTATTATCAATACAAAGTTTGATCATTAAAATGAAGGTTCTAGGTATTCATTTTGATTTTATATGAATTTATGAAATTTTCGATAGAACCTTGTAATTCGGAAAATGCCGGCGCTATAGGGGATGGTGAAGTGGGTAACCGCCCTAGGCACCGCGTTTGCCGTAGTATATTTATAATATACCTAAGCCTTTTAATAGTTCCTAATCAAGCCAACACAATATTCGGAGTTATTCGATAGTCAAATGGTCTGAAGGTCAGTCTGGCTCCCATACTATCCATTCGAGATGAATCTCGGGAAGACCTCTGGGCGCATGTTAGGCAGACGAAAGGGGATTATCAGGGAATATAACATCAACGGCCCCTCAAAATTCACTTTGCCCAAGGCCCCGCACCCTCCTAGCGCCGGCCCTGCTTGGTTTATTCAATTAATTTATTTGTGATATTCATTTTGATTTATCATTATCATGCTTATGTTGTCATAGGCAAAGACAACATTTTTATTGACGAAATAACACACATTATGGACATGTATCACGGGAACGTATAATACTAATGTAGAAGGCCTACTGCACATCTGTTGACTTTTATGATTTTGGCGACCAATTTAGATGTCTATTGTGATTCTCCGTCGACACCCGTCAGAACAACAATTTTAAGAGACTCGGTTTAAAAAATCCCCCCCCCCCCCAAAATGTGGGTAAGGGAGGTTAGTCGCCAAACAAAATAATTACTTCACCAGTACGGAAAGCTTTAAAACTGATATTTAGGTTATTATTGTAGATTTATATGTAGGTAGCGTTGTAATTATATCATAAAAGTAAAGTGCACTCAACGGTCTATTTTGCATGAATCCCCCCCCCCCACCCCGTCCAAAGTGTCTGTTATCATACTACTTTAAAATACTTTTTAAAAAAATAAATAAATTACTTTTGAATTATATGGTAAAAGCCAAAGTATTCAACAGATGTTGATTTATTAATATTCACGATGATCTCATTTTTTAATAAAAAGAATATAAATATTGATGCTTTCCCCACCATTTTTCGATGTATGCAGAATGTATACGTGAACGAATTTCAAAATATCTTAATATTTCGATTTCGGCCGAAAGTCTCGTTAGCTTTTGGTTTCGGTTTCGGCCAAAAGTCATGCTCATCTTTCGGCCTAGTTTCGGTTTCGGTCGAAATCAGGAAATCACTTTCGGTCGGTCTCTAGTTGGGGAAATCCAGATAAGTCTTAAAATATTGTGGCTGATAATTGATAACTTATGTATGCCCCCCCCCCCCACCTCAAGGGGATAAGCCAGTGGCGTAGGACGGAGGAGCAGAGGATGCGGTCCGCCCCAAGCGTCACATTTCCAACCAACTGCAAGGCTATGTTAGTGAAAGGCGGAAGGCAAAAACCGTAACCCCTGTTGGGCGTCAGTAATCCTAGCATTTTGGACGTACCGCAGAGTGTTTATCTTGGAAGGAGGTGGTCAAAATCTGGCCGCTCAGGCTGGCCCAAACCCTACACTGCGTCACTGGCCATTGCATATATAAGGGACCAAATTAGGCACATGGTCAAAAGGGCAAGCTAATACTCCACACCCATCAACCAACATTAACAAATTTCATTAAATTTTTTACTCCCATAAGAGTATAATGGTCATTTGTCCTAAATCGCTACAGGAATACCTCTAGTGTTGGCAGCATGCTGGAAACACTAGGCTGGTCACCATTGGAGAAACGACGACGGCAAGCCAGGCTCTCCATGATGTACAAGATAAATAATGGGCTGGTCCACTGTTCCAGTGTTAAACAGAAACTCGTCCTTCTCCCCCATAGACAGCGACCAGGCCATGACAGGTAATTCAGGCTCATACCAGCAAGAAGCCAGTATAGGAGCTGCTCATTCCTGCCCAAGACAATCAGGGACTGGAACAAGCTTTCAAAAGGAACGGTTGAGGCGACAACACTAGACACATTTGTGTCTATTGCCTCAAGCCTTCAAACCACTAGTGCAGAATTCCCTCACAAAGTGGCACTGGAAATCTGTGAAATTTCCTCATCAACACCAGGAACAGAAACATTGCAAATCCCATCTACATGCATAGGAGCCAAAATGATCAATAAATTGATCGTGGGCCCTTTAGATATAGAAGAAGAAGATTTGTATTATCTTCAAATTGTTTTATTTATGTGCTGAAAAAGCATCAAAAAAACATTTCAATTTATTTGGATCAATAAAAGAATCTTATCTTATCTTATATGGGGTTGTCTTTTGTCTTGAGGATGTCATCAAATTTCTTGCAATGGAACATAATGGATTTGTCTTTAATTAGTAGATCTAAACGGTTGACTAAGGCACCTGCTCATAACAGGCTTAGTAAGTTCCAAGTCTCAATCCAAATGCCATGTCCACATCCAGTTTTATTTTTTTGTTTGGTAAATTTTATTTTGTTAACATGTCCCGGTTGTTAACCCTGTGCACAACCGTCTGGGGGCTGCCCCTTATAGCTCTCATGGTAGCTGCCTTAAATTTCAGGTGAGGGACCTTATCCTTTCTGGCAGTTGGTTCTCTTTTGGCCCACCCTATGTCTTTTATTTCCCCAGTCACTGCCTCACCTGGTAGGCTTTCCCCTATCCCCCACCTGGGGAGGCACTCGGTGAAAATTGAACATCTCAACACGAGTCAGACATGCTTGGAAATAACTCACGACGACCAACATTGCGCTTGGACAGGATGGATTTCATCTCTACACCTTTTCACTAAACGAGAGGAATTATCTTAAATATGTGACATGTCGCGTGGAGACTTGTGCTTAACAGCTCTAAAAAATTCAATATTTTGCAGTTATTCACCAATTGAATGCCACCTGTGTCGGCTTTTTCAATGACTTTCAACATGACTTCCGAGTCAATAGATCATGTAAGACCCAGATCCTTGATTTTGTAGAACACCTGTAGACCAATCTGGAGAACAACAAGCAAACTGACGTGCTGGTGATGGACTTCGCAAAGGCATTTGACCTTGTCAATCATAGTTTGCTTCTACACAACTCCAGATGTATGGGATCCAAGGCACCACTAAAACATGGATCTCTAGCTTCCTCAGCCACCGATGCCAAGCAGTACTGGTGGACGGTACAAGCTCCTTCTTTGTGAATGTGAAGTCAGGGGTCCCCCAGGGATCAGTGTTAGGCCCCTGTTTGTTCCTAGGATACATTAATGACCTACCCGAGAAACTGACATCACAGGCAAGACTGTTCGCAGATGACACAACAGTGTATAGGACGATCGCCAACAGATCTGACCAGGACCAGCTACAACAGGATCTCAATCGGTTTACCCAGAAGAGCATTAACAGGTTGGAGGTGGTCCAACGACGGCTGGCTCACTTTGTCCTAAACCGCTACAGGAATACCTCTAGTGTTGGCAGCATGCTGGAAACACTGGGCTGGTCACCATTGGAGGAATGACGATGACAATCCAGGCTCTCCATGATGTACAAAATAAATAATTGGCTGGTCCACTGTTCCAGTATTAAACAGAAACTCGTTCCTCTCCCCCATAGATAGACAGCGACGAGGCCATGACAGGCAATTCCGGCTCATACCAGCAAGAAGCCAGTATAGGAGCTGCTCATTCCTGCCCAAGACAATCAGGGACAGGAACAAGCTTTCAAAAGGAACAGTTGAGGCGACAACAATAGACACATTTGCGTCTATTGCCTCAAGCCTTCCAACCCCTATTGCATGATCCCTTCACAAAGTAGCAGTTGTATATAATCATTGAAATATCCTCATCAGCACCAGGCACAGAAACATTGCAAATCCCTTCTACATGCATAGGAGCCAAAATGATCAATAAATTGATCGTGGGCCCTTAAGATATAGAAGAAGAAGAAGAAGCAATGAATCATCAAATGTTGTATGCTAACTAAAACTATTAGTGCTGTGTTGAGAAGCCAGAGTTGACATTGTGAGTTTCTGTTGAAGTTTGTCCCAGTGATTAAAATATTTTACTTTCTTGTAAGAATGTCAGGATGTGCTTCGGCGGCTCTTTTTAAAAATTAAAATTTAGTGGCGCATTTTTGACCAGCTGTTGAGATTTTTAACACCCGTAGCAGGGAGGTGGCGCATTTCTTGGCCAGCCCCTGGTGGCACTACATCTCGCTACGTAATTGGTTTTGCCCTATCAGTCACATCTGCTTGTTTGTTTGAAGGTACCAGTACTTGGACAGACATTTTTAAATATTGTCATATTGACATAAATGATACATTATTTTAAAGGGCTAACTATAAATAAGCTTTATAAAAACATCAATTTCATGTTTCTACCTTAAGAAGAGGAGTTATGATTTTTCGATCGAATTTTGTATGTCCCTAATATAAATTTTGTATTTTACCCCAAAAACTTGTGACCCACAACTTTTTCTTAATTTTTTAATATAATTGTATCAAATTTTCAGGAGATATTATCGATGCAAGATATAACTCAATGAACAACAAAAGTTTTACAATAATTTGAACATGAAAAAAAAGTTTATGCCATTTTAAAGTAATAACAATATCAAATATATTTTAATCATAGTCATAGTGCTAACAATTTTTGGATGGAACTTGAAAATACCTGGAAAAAAAAAATACTTTTTTAAAAAAATGTATTACTTTATACCAAAGATTCATACAATAAACATGAAATAAATTAGTGCTACTAATTATATGATGGGACACTTAAAAATTCCTGAAAAGAAATTTAGAAATGTTATTAATAAACATAGAGTAAAATAGATGTACCGGTATTCAAAACAAAACAAAAAGTAATGTCTGATTCATATTTTGTAATACATTACATACAATAAATGTTTAATCATTACTAAAATTACATTTTACCCGTATCTGATGGAGTATTTAAAATATTCCGAGAAGAAAAAAAAAAAGAGAAAAATCATTTTATAATGTAGGGTATTCCAAAAAATTCATACATTTCAAGTAATGAAACCCAACAAATTTTAAACCAATCCTGATATTAATTATTAATTAAAATTAATACTATAATCAATATTTATAGTTACCTGATCTTTATTTTAAGGAAAATAAATGCCCCGAAAAGCAAAACGGAAAACTTAATGTTTTTTAAAAAAGTATTTTAGTTAAAACCAAACAAAAAATAAATGAGTCATAGGCCTACATGTTTCAGAATTAACTCATAAAAATTGTCTCAATAAATTCAAACAGTAACTAAAACCAATATTAAAAGTAAAGATAACAGCCTGGAAGAGAATAATGAAAAAAGTATGGACCGGGTATTAAAAAAATAATCAAGGCAAAATTAAACAACAACAAAATCAATGGTTCACGCAATGTAAAGGTATTTACACTTTAAAATATATGAACAAGAATCTCTTAACCGTTTTTATCGCCTATAACAGCTTTGAATTTCTTTTTGACAGATATGTTGTAAATCTCTTATAATATGCACTCATTTTACTTTTCACAAAGTAAAAACAAAAATAGGCCTATAGACTATTTTCATTTTTCGGAAGAAAATTTTAACCCAATTTTGTTCACGTCCATGAAATGTAAATAAAAAAAATATGGCTGTATTTTTAAGATTAAATTTTCAATTGTGTAAGAATGATACGGTTTTGCTCTTTTTGGGGCTCCTTATTATTGTAAATGTACCGTCCCCACGTCTTGACAACGCCATTGATTTTCTTAATTGGTTAACGTATGTAACATTGCTTTTTCCAAACTGTAATATCATTGCATTTAAAGATATTGCCATCCACTTAAAAATGTACATACTTCCTACTTCCTACCCCCGATATATAATATGCAGGCTACCTAAAAGGGTTAATTATTTATCAAATTAATTCCACGGAATTGTAACACCTACCTATTCAAACACACATTTTTTGCCCGTCCCTAAACTTAATTACAATTCCTTAGCCAGCCCCAGATCTCGTTTACCACACATTGTTTTATAGTTTCTTTTTAAAAAAAGTATATAATTCTAAGCATAATTCAGTATTTTAAAATATTATGGTTACTTATTTTAACATTAAAGACTAGACGATAGTTAAAATCTTTGACATAATTAGGTCTTTAGATATAGATATCAAAATGAACCAATTGTACTTTGATATGGTTTGTTCTTATTTGTATGAGTGATAAGTGCATTAATAAGTGCCATTTGGCTATGAAATTTCGCTGCCCTGATTGAGTTAAACGGTATTTTCTTAAATTATTTTTTAAGGTATCGTTTTATTACGTTATACATTTAATAAAACTATATTTTGGTATGAAAAATAAGTAAAAACCTAATTATATATACATACGTTTTATCCTATAAAATTTGAATCTCACAGTCCGCAAAATTAAAAATCGATTCATGGGAAACGTTTATCTATAAAAAAAAAATTGAATTCATATGTGCAGAAAGAAAGACTATCAGAGTTTAGTTTCAGACTGATTATTTTATGAATTACAGCCCTTTGATATATATTAATTATCGATGAACCGGAAATCGGAATCTTCGTGATAGGGCGCTTATACTAATAATAAAGGAAAATAATTTCTTTTTAACATTTTATAGAAAAATTGTCACAGACTTTGGAACGCTTTTGTGAAGACCTGTTTTATAAATGAAAGAATATATCATAACAACATTTTGCCACATCACTTACTATGCTGAATGTCAACGTATCTTAACCTGATTCACGAAGAGAATACATTGACTAAATAATATTGGCTAAATTAGAGATCATTTAGATTTCGTAACAGCTGGATACATTAGATACATGTATAGCCGTTGTAAAATTTTTAGTTTTTCTAATTCGAAAGAAACACCTTATTACAGGTTGTTAGAAACATTTTCTATTAAATATTTCGTGACGGTTTCGAAACTAGAATTTTTGACATGTAAAAAATGCTAAAGTAAAGAAAAAACGTCAAGCTTTTTTTTTCAAGTCTACAGGCAATCATATTTGACGTTTGCTTAACAATAATATTATTAGCTAGATATCTATATCCAGGAATGAGTCGGAGATAAAGAAGCATCTAGTAAGGAATGAGTCGGAGTTAAAGAAGCATCTAGTAAGGAATGAGTCGGAGATAAAGAAGCATCTAGTAAGGAATGAGTCGGAGATAAAGAAGCATCTAGTAAGGAATGAGTCGGAGATAAAGAAGCATCTAGTAAGGAATGAGTCGGAGATAAAGAAGCATCTAGTAAGGAATGAGTCGGAGATAAAGAAGCATCTAGTAAGGAATGAGTCGGAGATAAAGAAGCATCTAGTAAGGAATGAGTCGGAGATAAAGAAGCATCTAGTAAGGAATCAGTCTGAGATAAAGAAGCATCTAGTAGCAAGTGGACATCCTCTCAACAATTCTAAACATCGTTCTTCATTCCTTTAAGTAAAATATAATATAAATAATTTTAGTTACTATTATATATTATAGAGAAGACATTTCAAACCAGGAATCCCAGTAAAATTGTAAACCCTAATGCATACTATAAGCAGACTCTACTTCTGCTATAAATCAAAATATCTTTTGACTTCGCGGGCCTGTTAAACCGAATGTGACCCACGGGAACGAAGTTTGGTGACCCATGACCCGTGACCTAGACGTAAACCACAGGAATTGTTTTCCCCCTACCCTACCCCCAAGTTTTAGGTGTTAAAAAAGGCCGAGACCAGATACTTAAGACATGCGGATCTGTCACATTAACATTGTCAAGGACGCTGAAAGATTAACTGAAGGATTATGTAGTAAAATACTTTTTTTTCTTCTCCAAAACAGGGTTTCTTTTAAACTGTTTAAAATCTCTTAGGGTAGATGACCTGTTAGTTTGTCTCACAGGAATTATACAGTGCAACAAAAGAAGAATGGTTAAAGGGTTGGTCTAAAGAGTTGTTACATAAAGGGAATTAACACCAGGAATAACCTTTTGAATTCTATAGCAGACGTTTCTATCCAGATGTCAAAGGAATCAAGTGAACATTTGGCATGAATTCACCGCCGTCTTTTGAAAAGGAAAAATTAAGAAATGCTTTAATGGACTTTATGCAGCAAGTTGGAGGCAAATCAGATTGATTGCCAGTGGACTGTGTGGACAGTGTCCAACTATGCGTGGTACGATATTGAGAGAAAACTTAAATTTATTCACATCATGACAGACGTGTAGCCCATAAATCAGTGTCTTGACCAGTAAATAACGATGACAAGTAACTGAAAGTGCGTGTTAACCTGTTCATAAACGGAAGCAAGCCGGTCACCAAACGGAAGTCTGGACACATGCAGTGGCTCTATTAAAGACATAACACGTGGCAACTCACGCACCTTGGACATTTGTCAATCTGACTGATTTCCCTTGTTCTCTAACACGAAGACTATGTCCACGCCTAGGGATACAGTCAATTCTTAGTTTAAAAAAACAAGCACGCCAAGTGACAGGGAGTACTCGAAATTTTCTGATTAACGAATAAAATCTACCCACTACTAACTCTGATTTTCTTTATTCAGATATCCACAACAATTTCTCCATCTCATCGGGATACAAACTGTTCTGAAAGTGGATGTTCTAGCTGACGTATTAGAGAAGCAGATTTACCGTAGTGAAAACATAAAGTCTTGAAAGGGAGTTACACAGCTAAGTTTCGTCACAGCTTTTTCAAGGAATTTATTTAATACTAGCTTAGACTAGAGAACAGACTGGGAGTGGCCACGACCGCCTCTACGTTCACACTCGGAAATATACTGCGGGGAAAAGATGTGTTGAATCCTTCGTGTACCGAGAGTTTAATAGCCCACTTTAGTTCTGCTTTTAGGGCGAGCACGTCTCCACGGGGTGGGAGCGAAGTAAGGTAGCTACCATTTCCCGCCCCGCATCATTCGCAGCGTTGCCTGTGTTGACGTTTTTCCCCCGATTATAGGGTCGGTTGGGGCACTGGAGGAGACGATCATAGAAATATCCGTATTTTTTTTAAGAATCTGCCAGAAATCCAATTTTTAAAACATAATAATTGAAATGCTGTGGTGTTTTTAATGGTGTATTATGATGACGGTTCCGTTTGTAGCCAAACGTGTTATGGAAAAGCAACTATGAGCGATCCCTATTGGACGTCCGCAAAATAGTCAATTCCCCCTTTCCCACTTGTTTCACGCTTAGTTTTTTTAGACACCCACCTCAGGCGTACGTAAAATGCCCCCACCCAGTGGCGTAGCGAGGGTGTTTGGCGCCCGGGGACAAGATTCGCGCCCGGGGACAAGATCCATTTTTAGCGCCCCTTTTTCTTTTTTTCAACTCTCAATCCCACTATTTTCATAAATAAAATAATATCAAAGCATATTTTGGCGCCCCTAACTAGCTGACGCCCGGGGACATCTGTACCACCCTGCCCCCACCACGCTACGCCTCTGCCCCCACACCCGAAAATCTATAAATAAAATAATAATATCAATTATATTTACACGTATTTATAACGTCAAATTAAAAAATGTTAAATGGATTGTCACCGCTGTTTGGCCAGTCCACTGGTTCCCAAGTTATGTGCCACATCACCCTGGTGGTTCAGCGTTGCCCTTGGGTAGGGGCATGCGAGAGGGGCAACCCTTTATTTAATAAAACTATAATCGCAGTCTCGAAGAAGTGTTCGAATTTGAAATAGTGCGCCTAAATTTGGCAAGGGCGTCGAAATTTAAAAAAAAATTCTACGAACTACTGGCGTAGCTCGTGGAACATCCAAAAGGGTATTCCCATAAATCAGGCCTGCACAACATGCGGCCCGCCAGCACCATTATGAGACCCACGAATTAACAAAACATTCTTTTTTATTATTATTTTCTTAAAAGCTTCCCCCCCCCCCCGGTCATATACGGCCCGGACACATTTTCCATCATGTATTACGGCCCGGACACATTTTCCATCATGTATTACGGCCCGGACACATTTTCCATCATGTATTACGGCCCGGACACATTTTCCATCATGTATTACGGCCCGGACACATTTTCCATCATGTATTACGGCCCGGACACATTTTCCATCATGTATTACGGCCCGCACACATTTTCCATCAATTATAACGGCCCGCCTTACATTTTGAGTTGTGCGCCCCTGCCATAAATGATGAAACACTGCTTCAGCAGATTTTCCCCCTGCTTTGTCACAATTTGTGACACAAATTAGATATATTTACCCAGTAGCTTATAATGGGGCGCATTTTTCGTGAAAGTGGGTGGCACATGTCGCGCCCTGCCCGTGTCGGCACTAACACTAGTTACGCCAGTATGTACAGGGACTAATTGTCGGGGTCAGAAAAAGTAACGGATCCTCCCCCAAGCCCACACCCGCCTCTCAAAGTAGCCAAACAATTATGTCATTGATCTAGCCTTATTGCAATATCATCATTTATAGGTAAGTGATACATATTTATAGAGTAAGCTCTTGTGGCCCACCTCAGTCTTAGCCAGTGTTTCTATCAGACATTTTCCCCCGGGAGGGCATTTGAGAGTTTCGTGGGGGGGCGTTTGGGGGTGGTGGGGGGGGGGGGGGGGGAATGGCACTGCCAGTGACCAAAAGCGTAGCTGAAGTGGGGCAGAGGGGACAGATAATAATACTTACGGGGGCGCACAAAATGGGGTTTGGCTTTATTTAATGGATAAAAATAATGGATTTCAGAGTTGAGGGGGAAGTAAAATGAATCTTGTCCCTTGGCGCCAAACTCTCTTTCTACACCTGTGCCAGAGGCGTACAAAGGAAACGAATGGGGTGGCCCGCCCAGGTGATATTTTTTAATTATTTGGAGGGGCGGCATTTTCGGATAACAGCAGAGTTTGTATAGTGAAAGGGGCGTCAGAAGTAAGGGCTGTAGAAAATGTTTAATTATTTGAAAATCAAAAGTGCATTTTCGAGTATACCTGATTTGAGTGTTTCTATTGATCGGCCGAAAGGAATTTTTTAAACATCTGGGGGAGTTATTAAGGCGCCAGGGCCACACATAAACTGAATTCGCTCCAGCTGTTGTGCATCCCAGATTAACTATTGGTAAACCCCGTATTGTCACACTGTGATTATTCTTGCTCCTATATATGTAGCGGGATAAGCAATGTTTTTGTGCCTAGTATTGAAGAGAGGGTATCATAAACTGGGGTTTAGAAGGCTTGAGGCAATAGACGCAAATGTGTCAAGTGTTGTCGCCTCAACCGTTCCTTTTGAAAGCTTGTTCCAGTCCCTGACTGTCTTTGGCAGGAATGAGCAGTTCCTATACTAGCTTCTCGCTGGTGTGAGCCGGAATTGCCTGTCTTGGTCTCGTCACTGTCTATGGCGGAGAGGGACGAGTATCTGCTAAATACTGGAGCAGTGGACCAGCCCATTATTTATCTTATACATTATGGAGAGCCTGGATTGTCGACGCCATTCCTCCAATGGTGACCAGCCTAGCGTTTCCAGCATGCTGCCAACACTAGAGGTATTCCTGTAGCGGTTCAGGACAAAGCGTGTTGCCCGTCGCTGGACCGCCTCCAACCTGTCAATGTTCTTCTGGGAGAATGGGTCTGAAGATGCATAATCTAAAAGTGGCCGGACAAAGGCTTTATATGCTCTTTCCTTCACACTGGAATTGCGCATCTTCAGATTTCGCCTTACGAGCCCTAGGGTCTTGTTTGCGTGGTTGCACCTATTGTTAATGTGATCGTCCCCGCGGACCTCTCTTTGAATGGTAACAAAGAGGTACCTTACGCAGGAAACTATTTCAAGTATATGGTCATGCAATTCGTATTGGTAGTGTAGAGGAGTACAACTTCTAGAGACTGATAGTGTCTGGCACTCGGCAGGATGAAAGTCCATGTCCCAGCTCATGACCCACTCAGCTAACAGCTTGAGATCCTGTTGTAGCTGGTCCTGGTCAGATCTGTTGGCGGTCGTCCTATACACTGCTGTGTCATCTGCAAACAGTCTTGCCTTTGATGTCAGTTTCTCGGGTAGGTCATTAATGAAAGCTAGGAACAAACAGGGGCCCAGGACTGATCCCTGGGGGACCCCTGACTTCACATCGACAAAGGAGGAGCTTGTACCGCCCACCACTACTGCTTGGCGTCAGTGGCAGAGGAAGCTAGAGATCCATGTTTTAGTGGTGCCTTGAATCCCATATCTCTGGAGTTTGTATAGAAGCAAACTATGATTCACACGGTCAAATGCTTTTGCGAAGTCCATTACTAGCACGTTAGTCTGCTTGTGGTTTTCCAGATTGGTCATCAGGTCTTCTACAAATCCGAGAAGCTGGGTCTCACATGATCAATTGACTCGGAAGCCATGTTGACAGTCATTGAGTATATTTTGGCTTTCAAGATGCTTCATGACTGTGCTTACGATTATGTGTTCCAACAGTTTGCAGACCACGCTGGTGAGGGATATCGGACGATAGTTGGCAGGGTCGGAATGCAAACTATACACCATCGTCACATTGTAACGGACGGTTGCCAACAAGAACACAAAAGTTATGTAACCCAGAAATTATTTGATAAATTCAAAATACAATAATGCATTTTAGCGTACACCCTAATTTAGGTTTGCAACATGCTACGTTCAATTGAAGAGATGCTAGTTAAAAATGTAGATGTCATTATGCCAGGGTCTTTCAAAACCTAGAAAGCTAAGTTGTTGTTTTTTTATGATTTAAAAAAAAAAAGTTTTTATTTTATTTGTACCAACTTACATATTAAATTTAAAAATTTAACAGTCTTTTAATATGACTATTTTTTTCAACAACAGTTTCTCATTAAATCTGCGAGTGAGAAGAACTGAGGACAGGACCGGCCAAAGCAAATTCTATCCGCGTGGAAAACCTGAATGTAGGCCCCAATCCTATAAAAAATGTACATATTTATACACATACATTTCATGAAAATGACGAATTATGTGTCCCATAAAGATAACGTCTTGTGATGTTGTCACCTTCACCCCTCATCCACACGGCTTACAACATATTTTATAGTTATGATGGTAACATATTACTTTTAATTAATTCATATTAATCTTTTTAAAAAAATTGGTAAGACAAGTGAACTAACAGCTCATCAAGGGGTTTGGTAAGACAAGTGAACTAACAGCTCATGTAGGGGTTTGGTAAGACAAGTGAACTAACAGCTCATGTAGGGGTTTGGTAAGACAAGTGAACTAACAGCTGATGCATGGGTTTGGTAAGACAAGTGAACTAACAGCTCATCAAGGAGTTTGGTAACACAAGTGAACTAACAGCTGATGAAGGAGTTTGGTAAGACAAGTGAACCAACAGCTGATGCAGGGGTTTAGTAAGACAAGTGAACTAACAGCTGATGAAGGAGTTTGGTAAGACAAGTGAACCAACAGCTGATGCAGGGGTTTGGTAAGACAAGTGAACCAACAGCTGATGCAGGGGTTTAGTAAGACATGTGAACTAACAGCTGATGTAGGAGTTTGATAAGACAAGTGAACTAACAGCTGATGAAGGAGTTTGGTAAGACAAGTGAACCAAAAGCTGATGCAGGGGATTAGTAAGACCAGTGAACTAACAGCTGATGAAGGAGTTTGGTAAGACAAGTGAACCAACAGCTGATGCAGGGGTTTGGTAAGACAAGTGAACCAACAGCTGATGAAGGAGTTTGGTAAGACAAGTGAACCAACAGCTCATCCAGGGGTTTGGTAAGACAAGTGAACTAACAGCTGATGCAGGAGTTTGGTAAGACAAGTTAACCAACAGCTGATGCAGGGGTTTAGTATGACAAGTGAACTAACAGCTGATGCAGGGGTTAGGTAAGACAAGTGAACTAACAGCTGATTAAGGAGTTTGGTAAGACAAGTGAACTAACAGCTCATGCAGAGGTTTGGTAAGACAAGTGAACTAACAGCTCATGCAGGGATTTGGTAAGACAAGTGAACTAACAGCTCATCCAGGGGTTTGGTAAGACAAGTAAAAGAACAGCTGATGCAGGAGTTTTGTAAGACAAGTGAACTAACAGCTCATCCAGGAGTTTGATAAGACAAATGAACTAACATCTGATGTAGTAGTTTGATAAGACAAGTGAACTAACAGCTCATCCAGGGGTGTAGTAAGACAAGTGAACTAACAGCTCATCCAGGGGTGTAGTAAGACAAGGGAACTAACAGCTCATCCAGGGTTGTAGTAAGACAAGTGAACTAACATCTGATGTAGTAGTTTGATAAGACAAGTGAACTAACAGCTCATCCAGGGGTGTAGTAAGACAAGTGAACTAACATCTAATGCAGGTGTTACAGAGAGCTTGTTTACACAATATTTCTCGTACGTGCCCTCTGATTTACCCCGCATGAGACGCTGTGTTCACAAAGGGGTGTGGCTTAGGTCTTTGGTGTATTTCTTGTTTACACCGCCAGCCACTGAAAATAATTAATCTGTTCCAAATAGTATTTGGTAGAATGATTGGGATTTTTCTCGAAATGTCTCGAAGGCAGGGCTTGGGCGTCGGTAGACCCACCTATATAAGGGATTGACAGGCACGGACGAGGGACGGAGATTTCCGATAGATTTTCTTAACATTACGAGGCGTGTTTTATTCTTTGTGTATTTGTGTGCTCCTACTTATATGTGTTTATTCCGCATTATTTATTGGCATCATTATTTCTAATTGTATTAAGTGTGTACCGGTACGACATCTGCCATACTGTAAGTTGAAGATTGTAATTTTATTTTATTTTATTTTGTAATTATCTTAAGACATAATAAATCTTAATTAATTGTAACTAGTAACTGTTTTGGGTCATATCTTTAATATTGTTGATTATATGGTATCGTCCTTTGTTAGGCACTGTTTACAACGAGCCAATTAAAATTAAAATAGGAGATTAATTTCTTCCAATACAAGTCAGTGCGTAACACAGGAGTTTGGTAAGACAAGTGAATTAACAGCTCATGTATACGCTATTGATAGCTGTGTTTGTCTGTAACCCTGGACCGAAGCACGTTTGCTTGAAAAAGAATTTTGTCAAAACGCGCTTTTTAACAATTGTATGCATGTCTGTTAATCATTCTTTACACCCAAGATGTTCATATTTATCCGACTTAGATATTATTATTATTATTATTAGTATTGTTAGTCCTTCGCATGCAAAGATGATTAAGGCAATGTTCGACTTGAATAGTAAACTTGACCTGGGATATATTTTTTTAAAGTGAGGGAGAGATGCTCAATTCGTAAGCCTCACTCTTTCGCCCTTGTCTATGTGAACCAATGGCAAGACATAGTCAAGACGACTGGAAATAAACCAGGATTCAGAAGATGACCAGCAGTAATTTTCCTTTGTTTGCCAGCCTCTGAACTTATAAATGATTATTGGATTTCACGATACATATTTTCAAATTGATGGTGGCTGTGTAATACAAATGTCTTAACCATTGAACCTAAACTGTATTAAGAAAACGGCTTGTTTGGAAGCCTTATCAGCCAGTTCAGGAGCTCGCTAAGCCATGGGAATACTTTGCATATATTGTTCTATTGGTAATCTTGCATTAAATTAATTATTTTGTTTAAAATCGACTTCTTTATGAACAATTGAAAATAAGCTTTTTTGTGAATAAAATCATGAATTACCTTTATTATTTTCAATTATTAACCCAATTTATATTTCATAACGTGTCACAGATCTCCATAATTGATTCATTAAATATTACTATTTAATCTCTACCATGCTTGTTGTTTGTCCTTCTCATGCGAATCTGACCAAGGCTATATTACACGGTGAGTAGGGGAGTACGTAGGTGGCCTGCTAGTTCTATTTGTGATTGGAAAGCTTTCCCGCTCCGGGACACACGTTTTTTGGTTCCTAGTAGGATCTGAGTCGATTTTGCTTTTTATTGATTTATTTATTTATTTAGGCATTTTTATATAGCGCTTACCTTAAAGCTCTAAGCGCTTTACAATTATTAAAAACATGTAAACTAACTAAAATAAAAATGAGACATTAGGATAGTAACTACTATACTATAGAAACAATTAAAATGGCTATAAAACGAGGACACTTTGGCACGTTTTGGCCTATATTACAGGATTAACCCGAGACAGAAAATGAGGCAGGGCAAGGAGGGTGCATCACAGGTCATACCATGCGCTTTCTTTGGGCGTTAAGGGTACGCTTATTCTCAGAGGATTTTGCTCCAACAGTGAGTCCGCCACGCCAGCTTGCACGGTCCATGGTAATTGTCTCCCACGAATCTAGGCTAATGTCCATGTATTTAAGTGAAGCTTTTAGACAGTTCTTGAAGCTTTTTGTCTGCTCACCAAGTGACCGTTTCCCTCTGGTGACTTCACTGAAAATTAGTCGTTTGGGAGCGAAAAGCAAACGATCAGGCATCATGGCGTTCCACTTTACACAAGAGCTCCATGCAACATGAAGTTGGCAGAACAGAGGCTGCAGAGCGCAAAAGACATGCCAGGACGGCCCGGTCTGACTCTGCTCACGGAGATGCGCCATCATTCCTCTGCACCTACTGCACAAGAAAAGTTCGTGCCAGAATCGGCCTTATTAGCAATCTGCGGACCCACAGACAGAACTGGCACAAATCTGATGATTCTTCATGGTCGACTTCAGACAGACGAACAACAGCAACGTCCTCATCAAACAAGAGTTCTCGAATAACTGTTTCTTGAACTCTCCGAAGATTAAATAGCCTTCCGTCTGTCCTCTATCTTACAGGTTTGCCATCGTTATTGCCAGAATTGATGAGAATACCATGTTCAAAGCTAGAGCACAGTATTATTTTACGTAAGTAGTTACACGAAAACCCACAGACTCAGCTCCAGAGACAAAATAGGAGCCAAAATGATCAATAAATTGATCGTGGGCCCTTAAGATATAGAAGAAGGAGACCATCACCCGGACCATCATACCATCATAGAGTTGACGTACTATTGTAATAAATCTACTCGGACGGCCAAAATTCTCCATTATATTCCACAGGCCATCTTAACTGACTCAGTCAAATGCTTTGGTCTGATCAACAAATGTGATGGACAGTTTGCTGTGTTGCTCTTGACATTTTTCATGGAGTTGGCGTGCTGCATATATCATGTCAACTGTGCCCCGTTCTGAAAGGAATCCACATTGCCTTTCAGGAAGTAATCCCTAGCTAATCAATTAAGGTGTATTTGTAAGCGATTAAGTAGGACTCTGGCCAAGATATTCCAAACTATGGAGAGGAGAGAAATGCCTCGATAGTTGTTACAGATTCGGTGACTGTCCTCTTATATAAGCATATTATATTTGCATCCTTGAATTGCTAAGGGACGGTACCATCTTTCCACTTCTCTTTCAGTCTTTTTGTCATGACGGGGCATCCTGCTTTGTGGATTTTATTGGGATTGCATCTTGTCCTGGGGCTTTATTTGAGGAGAGTTGTTAGATTGCCATTCCGAAATCATCTTCATTGGTACTATTGCCCAGCTCTTTGATGGTTCCACCTGTTGTGAACGTGCAATAACATCATCGTTTGTAGCAGTAGGACTGTTAATTTAAGGACTTGACGAAGGTCTGTGGTCTACAGACGTCTTTTATGGCATGGTTGAATCTTTTGGTGTCATGTCAATATGTATAATCCTGTATTTCATTTTACCAAATTTCTTTTCCACTTTGTTTTATTTTGCTGAGATCATCTTTCTTTGCCTGTACATAGGGTTGTTCTGATAGGATCTCAGCTCATGATATTTATCGTTTAGTAGTGATTGTATGTCATTATCATTTTCATTAAACCAATCTCTACATCTGCGGGTTTTTGGTCTGAGGTATTCTAGAGCAGTCGAGTAGAAAGTATCTCTCAATTTAGAGCATTAGGAATCAATATTTTTATTTTCTACCATGGTATCTGATAGGTCACTCACGTCTAGCACTCAAGTCATTTTGCTTAGCAAATTATTCTTGAATAAGAAACATATCGGGAACACAAAAATCGTTCAATTGCAGCTATAACTATTTACATTAAAGTGGACAATATTTAAAACTAATAAAAGTCGTCAATAGATACCTCGCATACAGTTTAGTCAATGATGTAAGATGGGACTGCCTTTAAAAAGATATTACCAAATCATTGGTAGAAGGATTTGACTGCCTTTCACAAGATATTACCAAATCATTGGTAGAAGGATTTGACTGCCTTTCACAAGATATTACCAAATCATTGGTAGAAGGATTTGACTGCCTTTCACAAGATATTACCAAATCATTGGTAGAAGGATTTGTCTGCCTTTCACAAGATATTACCAAATCATTGGTAGAAGGATTTGACTGCCTTTCACAAGATATTACCAAATCATTGGTAGAAGGATTTGTCTGCCTTTCACAAGATATTACCAAATCATTGGTAGAAGGATTTGACTGCCTTTGACAAGACATTACCAAGTCAATGACATGAGAATGTGACTGCCTTTCACAAGACATTCCCAAGTCAATGACAGGAGTATGGGACTGCCTTTGACAAGACATTGCCAAGTCAATGACAGGAGTATGGGACTGCCTTTCACAAGACATTACCAAGTCAATGACAGGAGTATGGGACTGCCTTTGACAATATATTACCAAGTCAATGACAGGAGTATGGGACTGCCTTTGACAAGATATTGCCAAGTCAATGACAGGAGGATGAGACTGCCTTTGACAAGACATTGCCATGTCAATGACAGGAGAATGTGACTGCCTTTGACAAGACATTGCCAAGTCAATGACAGGACGAAGGGACGGTTTTTGACAAGACATGAGGAGGTCAATGACAGGAGGATCTGACTGTCTTTGACAAGACATGAGGAGGTCAATGACAGGAGGATCTGACAGTCTTTGACAAGACATGAGGAGGTCAATGACAGGATGATCTGACTGTCTTTGCTTTGACAAGACATGAGGAGGTCAATGACAGGAGGCTCTGACTGTCTTTGACAAGACATGAGGAGGTCAATGACAGGAGGATCTGACTGTCTTTGACAAGACATGAGGAGGTCAATGAAAGGATGATCTGACTGTCTTTGACAAGACATGAGGAGGTCAATGACAGGAGGCTCTGACTTTCTTTGACAAGACATGAGGAGGTCAATGACAGGAGGATCTGACTTTCTTTGACAATATATTACCAAGTCAATAACAGGAGGACGTGACTGCCTTTAACAAGACATTAACAACTGTAAGTTCTTCTTCTATATATTAAGGGCCCACGATCAATTTATTGATCATTTTGGCTCCTATGCATGTAGAGGGGATTTGCAAAGTTTCTGTGCCTGGTGCTGATGAGGATATTTCACTGATTGCAAGTGCTACTTTGTGAAGGAATCATGCAATGGTGGTTGGAAGGCTTGAGGCAATAGACGCAAATGTGTCTAGTGTTGTCGCCTCAACTGTTTCTTTTGAAAGCTTGTTCCAGTCCCTGATTGTCTTGGGCAGGAATGAGCAGTTCCTATACTGGCTTCTTGCTGGGATGATGCCGGAATAGCCTGGCATGGCCTCGTCGCTGTCTATGGGGGAGAGGGACTCGTTTCTGCTTAATACTGGTACAGTGGACCAGCCCATTATTTATTTTATACATCGCGGAGATCCTGGATTGTCTTCGTCGTTCCTCCAATGGTGACCAGCCTAGTGTTTCCAGCATGCTGCCAACACTAGAGATATTCCTGTAGCGGTTGTGGAGAAATGGTGTCTTACAGAATGAACGGGCGCTATGGCAGAGTAGTGCTATAGATCCTGAACAGCCTCTGCAAACACATCTTTTTTAATGGCACGCCTTGGAGGTAACTTTTGGCTAATGGATATGTACGATTTCAGTTAGATTTATAGGGATATCGACGATTAGGATGTGGTAGAGATGGAAACTTTGTGAGGACACGTGCTTAAATGTAGTGAACTCAATGCAGCAATCATGTGGTATTTTGCAAGACTATAATGAACTTAAAAAGAGAGAGAGAGAGAGCGAGAGCGAGAGAGTAAGAGAGAGAAGTAGGGAAGACAGAGGGAGAAAGATAGAGAGAAGAGCTAGGAGAGTGATAGAAGAGAGAGGGAGAAGAAGTATTGTAATTATCCAAGTGTTTTGTTTTTTTCGCTATTTAGGGTAACATGCCATCAAGAATTGTACAAAACTACACACACTTTCATAATGACTCGTATGTCATGTAACAAACAAAGATGATATGGAAGAATGTTCAGTTAAGAAATGCGTGTATTGAAATGTAGAACATAATTTTGTATTTAGTTTGCCTTTAGTTCAATCAAGTAAAAGATGATGTTACATTTAGATCCGCCTTCCCACCAAATTAGTTTTTCTTTTATGTACCCAAGAAATTAAAAAGTTTTGCCCTCCCCCCCCCCCCCCCAATGTTAAGAACCGCTGTTCTACTTAATTAATAAAACTATTTTTATATTAATTTAACATACAAAAGTTTGCTATTTCTTAAGTTATACTTAATATAAGAAAAGGTTTCAAGATTATACAAATTGCCAAGCATTGTCAAGGAAATTTCCTTAAGGCTAAACGTTGTAAAGTTCAATGACCCAACCTCGATGATCCACACGACCGTTGACATGGAATGCCCTGTTCTTAGAATATTGGATACACATTTTACCGAGAAGAACGTTACACAAAACAGTTATATCTACTATCAACTCTACAGCACGCTATGTAAACAAAAACACATGGCGCGGACGGCCAGATAGTTCAGGTCAGGGGTCAATGTGACTTCAACTCGAAGTCTACCGGAGTTAACCGAAGAGCATTTGTTGTTTAGAGGCGGTGCGCGAAAATGTTTGAAACCGTCAGCTGCGCGGGCAGACGTGAGGGGGAACTGTGTGAAACAGTCGGAGTGGTTCACTGTTGATATTTCTCCTCTCCCGTATGTTATCGCATGGGAAACGCTAGGGATTTCTCCTTTCACCGTAGCTCCAGTGTCGTTTGTGTTCAGTGGGAACGACGTGGGAACACTCTTGGATGCTTGGCGAGCCGTCAAACTACTGTGTATTGGGGAGATCGGCATGTGAGGACACAATGTTCAGGGCAAATTATCCGTGTTATTTTATGAGCTTTGTGCAAAAACTTGAATTTATAATGTGTGTATTTGATGTTAAGTTATACAAAGTTTGTCGATGATTAAACATAAATAAATGTGTGTTTGATATAGTAGTCAAATCACATGGATTTTACAGTAGCACTTAATGAACTGAAGGGTAGACAAACTTTTGTAATCTTTGGGTTGTAATCCAATGATTAAATGATGATTTAAAAAAAAAAAACTTCAAGAGCGTGATATTTCCTTTGAAGGAAGACATTCTAAATGAACCATTGTGAGGTACCCTCCCCCACCCCGGACAAAAAAATATAACTAAATAAATCAGATAATACTTTGATAATTATTTTGAAAAGACTTCGAATTTCTACAGGAATGTTTCAAGCAAATATATCATATATTAATATTTGGTCATTCTTATGGCCTCGTGAAGTGCTTATCATCAGCCTTCATTTATCATTCGTGACATTTATCGTCTTTATTTCTGGACTAAGTTTGAACATATATTTCCAGTGTGACATCTTTACTAATGTTACATCTTATTTTCGATGCGATTGAGTCATATTCAACTTGTTACGATGGGATTGAGTCAGATTCAACTTGTTACGATGAGATTGAGTCAGATTCACTTTGAGATTGACTCATTGAGTCAGATTCAATTTGTTACGATGAGATTGAGTCAGAGTCAACTATATTTTTTGTTGTTGATATATTATATTATATTATAAATCGAAATTTCAGGACTAAATATTTCGCTAGTAAGTTTCTTCACCGGCTAATACAAAACTCTGTTTTGAATTCCAAATGTATTTCGTCATATTGATATTCACTCTGATTCAATATTCCGTTTTAAAGCTTTGTTCGTTATACGGTTCCTTTAAAGTGTTGAGTTCGAGGGACCAACAAACGAGTTTTCTCACTCTAGGCGTGGTCTATGTCAGATTTATCAATACTACTCACTGGCTCCCGCGATAGCACGGCAGCGGCACATGCCTGTTCTAAACTCTATTTGTACTTATGGCATAGATTGGTAACAGGTGGTATGCAAATGGGTTTCAATATTGTACGTGCATCAAATAATGGATATACAGTTTGCTTTGGGTGCGCTAGTTTAGAACCAGGGTGTATCATAAGGAAAAGTTAGTGGCAAAGCATGCCATTAGGTAGAGGAGGAGCTTATTTGTTGGACGATTTTAACATACTGGTCCTTATATCAGTTTCCATATGCTCTAAGACACACATATGGTCCTTACAGCCATTAGTACATGCTCTAAGACACACATATGATCTTACAGCCATTAGTACATGCTCTAAGACACACATATGATCCTTACAGCTATTAGTACATTATCTAAGACACACATATGATCTTACAGCCATTAGTACATGCTCTAAGACACACATATGATCCTTACATCCATTAGTACATGCTCTAAGACACACATATGAACTTCCAGCCATTAGTACATGCTCCAAGACACACATATGATCCTTACATCCATTAGTACATGCTCTAAGACACACATATGATCTTATAGCTATTAGTACATGCTCTAAGACACACATATGATCCTTACATCCATTAGTACATGCTCTAAGACACACATATGATCTTACATCCATTAGTACATGCTCTAAGACACACATATGATCCTTACAGCCATTAGTACATGCTCTAAGACACACATATGATCCTTACAGCTATTAGTACATGCTCTAAGACACACATATGACCCTTACATCCATTAGTACATGCTCTAAGACACACAATTGTTTCAGTAAATAAAGGCCTCTCTCGTGACACAGACGTTCATGTTACTACTAAGTTGTTTCTAACGACACAGACTTATCCCTTTATGTTAAACTTTAAGGTCACATGGAATGTCAAGTAGGATTCCCTTGTAAATGTTTCAATGGAATAAAAAAATCTGTTTGTTTAAAATTGATTAATTAAAGCAAGCGTCTAAAACACGGGGCCGTTTGGGAAGAATGAGTTTGAGATTCCTTATTTAAAGAGACCAGTTCAGGTATTTGAGACTCGATACACTGAAAACGTGAAGTCTGTCCCGATAAATTGTCGTTGAAATAGATGTGGTGGTAAATCAGCTCATTTCTTTTTGACCCAGTTTTGGATTGATGAAGGTATTCCCTTGTGGACAGTTCACCTTTACTTAGTTGACTACCATTACCAACAGTTATTAGTTACTAATAGTGCAGTGGTTCTTTGAATGAACGGTACTCAATATAACCTCTCCACGACATATGCTGGAGTAATTTGGATACTCGCGGGCTAATACTATTTGCCTGTGATATTTTCAAACATGTTTTCTAGCGGGATTTCCCTCTGGATATTATTGCTGTTGATTGCAACAAATGGTGAGTACATGTACTTCATGTCACTGTTAGAAACATCTTCTATAAACAACTCCAGCCACTCTTAAAAACTGCAATGCTAGATTAATCTTTCAGTCTTTCTTTCAACCTCTTATATACATCTATGAGTTTTTGCTTAGAGACTTAAAGACAAGCAGAATATAAAGCTTAGCAATTCTTTGAGTCGAGAAATTAAGTTGTATTTAAAACAAAATTATGCTCTTCATTCTATTGTCTTAAATATCAACAATTATAAAAGAGAATAATAATGTACTATCATAGCAACGATTTTTATGAGCTGATACATTAATTTTATAACTTATGATGTAAGATATGGTCAGTAAAAATGCGACCTGAGCTGGTCATTAGATTTGCCATACATAAACAGTTCCCATATCAGGTTAGTTCTGCACTGGACACAACAATGAAATCATCGGGAGAGAGTGGTAGTACTAAGAATACTAGCCAAATCCACGAGTTCAGGTTTGCAGTGCTACTGTTTCTAACCAAATTTCCACGGGGTTTAGAGTTTATAAAGCAAAACCTGGACATTTCTGAGGGCCATTTGATAAGATATTATTCTCCAAAATAGCGTCACGCAAATGGTGATCCGTGGACCGGCACCGGTCCTTGAGACTTGCAGTTCGCACAACTTGAATATTTATTGTTAATACAAGGAAATATATTGAATACATGTGACATTGATTACTTGTGCTAATTAGTAATGTACCCATGGATCAGTCCAACTTACACGCTGCTCTGCAATATTTTGCACGCTCTGGCGTTTATAAGAGTATCTAGGGCTCCAAGTGAGTATCCGGGCCAGTTGCTCCAAGTGAGTATCCGGGCCAGTTGCTCCAAGTGAGTATCCGAGCAAGTTGCTCCAAGTGAGCATCCGGGGCAGTTGCTCCAAGTGAGTATCCAGGCCAGTTGCTCCAAGTGAGTATCCGGGGCAGTTGCTCCAAGTGAGCATCCGGGGCAGTTGCTCCAAGTAAGTCTCCGGTTTTATAGTTCAAAGAATGTTTGATAGTCATCTTACAAAGGTAAATAAAAGTGACACTTCTGTACTTGCACAACCCTCCACTCCTCTGTTTTCCCTAGAAAATCCGTGAATGCTACTGAATGATTATCAAAAGTCCAAACCATTACACTTTTTCATAACATTCCATAACTTGATGGAGAAAATTACTTTTCACGGATATATAATATGGATCATACGAACGTAAATTTAGGAAGAATGCTTAGATGTACCTATAGGTTAATAACTGTTATATTGTTTCCACTCAATCTCTGAAGCATGCCGTTTACGACAACGGAGCCTGAGTGACGGATACCCGCCATTCTATCGATATTTACAACATTATCAGACTAACCCTGTAACCATGACAACGGTGAATGGAATCACGGACCGACTATTATTCGCCGGCATGCGCTGCGACTGACAGCAGCGGTTATTAATTAACAGTTACATAAAACAGGATTTGCCTTAGATCATGGTATGGCATTTCTAAATCGTCCAACTCGAGATTAACCCTTATATATTGCTGTATTATGGCGACAACAAAACAACATTATTTGGACAAATTATGGATATATTGATTGCGGGGTGAAAGGGAGAAAGTATGGAGAGAATGAGATATTATAAAGAATAAGACATCGAATGGAGAGAGGGAGATATAGAGAGAGGAAGATAGTTTGAAGAGAGGAAGATAGTATGGAGAATAGGATACATTATGTAGTGAGGGAGATAGTATGGAGAGGGAAAGACATTTAGTTTATCGATGTTCACAAAGACTTAAAGGGTAAACAATATGTAATAAAAGTATGTGATGAGAGAAATTTGGAAGAATAAAAGAGATACAGAGGAAAATGTAGACGCAGGGTGAGAGGAGGGAGATGAGAGGAGAGGGAGGTAAACTGCCTGTATTTTTAGTAGGTGACTTAATGTTTAATGGAGTCGTTGTTCCGAATTGAATTCTCATTTTTGAGGTTGTAATTGACAGGGGAGATAATAAGCTGAACACCGCGGGCGTCTGCTAGGCAATGGCATTAACGTTTGTAACATGAATGATGGCAGGCAATCGTAGGTGCTAACAATAAGATCTTTTGTTGTTTCTGGCAGTAGCCATAGGAGTGTGCTGTTAGAACACTTTTGTTGTCTCTGGCAGTAGCCATAGGAGTGTGACGTTAGAACACTTTTGTTGTCTCTGGCAGTAGCCATAGGAGTGTGACGTTAGAACACTTTTGTTGTCTCTGGCAGTAGCCATAGGAGTGTGACGTTAGAACACTTTTGTTGTCTCTGGCAGTAGCCATAGGAGTGTGACGTTAGAACACTTTTGTTGTCTCTGGCAGTAGCCATAGGAGTGTGACGTTAGAACACTTTTGTTGTCTCTGGCAGTAGCCATAGGAGTGTGACGTTAGAACACTTTTGTTGTCTCTGGCAGTAGCCATAGGAGTGTGACGTTAGAACACTTTTGTTGTCTCTGGCAGTAGCCATAGGAGTGTGACGTTAGAACACTTTTGTTGTCTCTGGCAGTAGCCACAGGAGTGTGACGTTAGAACACTTTTGTTGTCTCTGGCAGTAGCCATAGGAGTGTGACGTTAGAACACTTTTGTTGTCTCTGGCAGTAGCCATAGGAGTGTGACGTTAGAACACATTTGATCAGTTATTCACAACCATTTGATCAGTTATTCACAACCATTTGACCAGTTAGCACGACCCTCTCCCAGGGGTCGCTTCAGACCGCCTGAAAACACATATGCCATACAGTTATGAAGAAGCACCGAAAATAAATTTGTGGCTGGGGGGTCGCCACAACATGAGGAACTGTGTTAATGGATCGCGACATTAGGAAGATTAAGAAACACTGGTCTAGTGGTAACCGTTACAGCTTTTCTGGGGTAACCATTACAGTTTGCTGATATACCTATTACTATTTGATGAGTCTGTTGACTAGCTTGTTCAAGACTGTTTTATTATTTTTTTTCTTTACTCTATCAAGTATTTTTCTCAATTGGTTTGAGCTTAAATGGGAAATATTTTTTTAAAGCCATGCATTTTTAGCTTACATGATAATTTCTGCCATTCCCATAGTTGATTAGCTACTGCTGATTAAAAGAAGATGAACATGTAGTTTTCAATGATTTATGAATCTGGTGTTTCTGCGAAGACAACGGATGCCATTGAATGTAGGAAGACGAGTGAGAATACCATTGTGTCTCCTATGACAAATAAGGCTTAGTAATTTCACGATATACACCATGTCTAAATGTCGAGGTCATTAAATAATAGTTTGGCTACCTTTAAAAAAAACAACAAACAAACTTGTTATGAGGTTAATAAGTAAGTTTATGAATATAATAGACAGATATATAATATGATTATAATAGACTGATATATTTCAATTTTTAATGAGCCAGTATTTTTTCAAACATTTTGATAGACTATGGCTTCAATTTTAGACTCTCAGCATGTCATTACCATCGCACAGAATGACGTCAAATGATCGAATTCGAGGATTTTATAGATTTCACGGTCATTTTAAAACCGGGCTAAAAAGATTTATGCAAATACCTAGTCACAAAACCAAACCCCTGCATACTAAGTTTATTACGGGCTTTCAATTCACATTGCACCTTTTGGAGCCACCATGATATAGTGAGAAGAATCCACTGGGCGTGAAAGTTGTTTTCCCGGCTTATGCCTAGTTGACGTCGTGGTCCAAACAACACTTGCAGACATAACGAGAATGAAGACGGTCGTCAGAGGTTACGGGTGTACGAAGTTCATTTTCATTATTCTAGAAAGCTTTGACGGAAACCAGGAGAATAAGAGCGTCTGTTTCGTTTCAGGAAGAACAAGGGGTCCTGTGTGTATGGCTCTAGTGTAGGCCACGTCTCAGGGCACACAGAGCGTCAACTTGAATATAAAATAGCTGACAGCTTCATGTCATGTTCCAGTTGTCACCAACTAAAGAACCGCTATTTGCACCGAGTCTAAGACATTGTACTGGGTTTAACTATGCAGCTAATTTCTGTTTTAAAAAAAAAATCTACATTGTATTTAAATCTCAAAAATTGCCACAGTTTATTTTAAATTAATTTGGCACGTAGCTTCTATTAGGATAAGGCCATGTACTATGGTCTAGATATCTCGTAATAAGTTTTCATTGTCTTAGCCATTTTTATAATATGTAAATTTTAAACAAAACTAGAGAATGTCTTTAAAACACGTGTAGGCTAATTTTAAGTTCTAATTATTTATTAAAAAGTAATAATAGCTGGTCAAGCATCAAACATTTCAATAGATCAGATATTTTAGTTTGTTCATATTCTTAATAAGTGTGAGCATTTTATAGTCTTAACTTTTTCCTTATTATATATAATAATTGAACACATCAGTTAAATGCGATCTTATAACGCTACATAATTTGACCCCCTTCAAGATATTTTAGTGGAGGCTCAAATCACGTTTAATGTGGAATCTCCCTAATCAAATTTCAGCTTTGCTGGCTTCGGTTACGGTCATAACAAGGAATTTTCTTTATACAAAGGATTTAAAAGTCACCGAAGCGTGACACTAATGCTTGAAGATTTCAAGGACTTAAGCTGAAGTTACTTGGAAAATATTGAAGTTACATTTATATTTCCCCATGTTAACAGCGTTGTCCCGGCTGGTTTGAGGTTTAATTCACGTTTAAATCTAAGGTAAAAATGAATGTGTCCTGTCTTTGTTAGAAAGTCTAGTACACTCTAGGGCTCTTGTACCCTCTAGTGCTCTAGTACACTTTAGTGCTATTGTAAACTCTAGTGCTCTAGTACACTCTATTACTCTAGTACACTCTAGTGCTCTAGTACACTCTATTACTCTAGTACAATCTACTACACTCTCGTGCTCTAGTACCAGCTAGTGCTCTAGTAAACTCGAGTGCTCCAGTACACTCAAGCGCTCCAGTACACTCTACTACACTCTCGTGCTCTAGTACAGGCTAGTGCTCTAGTACAATATATTACTCTAGTACACTCTAGTGCTCTAATACACTCTATCACTCTAATACACTCTAGTGCTCTAGTACACTCTATTACTCTAGTACACTCTATTAATCTAGTATACTCTATTACTCTAGTATACTCTATTACCCTAGTACACTTTAGTGCTGTGGTACACTCTATTGCTCTAGTACACTCTAGCGCGTTTGTACATGCAAGTACTCTTGTATATTGATACTATGCCCACGTGCAAATGTTAGGCCTGTTTGAATGAGCGGCTATAGAGGCAAGCGTATATTCCGTCCGCAACCTATGACACCCCACGGGGGTAGGAAGATGGTGCCGAGGGGGTAGGGGCGGTACACTCTGAGCGCAAATTATTTTTGGGCGGCATTTTTGGTTGACTTTATTTCATTGTGGTATTAGTAAGGGAGGGGAACATCAAGAAGCACCCCGGGTATCACACAATCTAGCCACTCTACTGCACCTTTCTGCCATGCTTACCTATAAGAAGATAGTAGTAACATGTTGGCATTACAGGCATACATCGTAGTAACATGTTGGCATTACAGGGATACATCGTAGTAACATGTTGGCATTACAGGCATACATCGTAGTAACATGTTGGCATTACAGGGATACATCGTAGTAACATGTTGGCATTACAGGGATACATCGTAGTAACATGTTGGCATTACAGGCATACATCGTAGTAACATGTTGGCATTACAGGCATACATCGTAGTAACATGTTGGCATTACAGGCATACATCGTAGTAACATGTTGGCATTACCTGGATACATCGTAGTAACATGTTGGCATTACAGGGATACATCGTAGTAACATGTTGGCATTACAGGGATACATCGTAGTAACATGTTGGCATTACAGGGATACATCGTAGTAACATGTTGGCATTACAGGGATACATCGTAGTAACATGTTGGCATTACAGGGATACATCGTAGTAACATGTTGGCATTACAGGGATACATCGTAGTAACATGTTGGCATTACAGGGATACATCGTAGTAACATGTTGGCATTACAGGGATACATCGTAGTAACATGTTGGCATTACAGGGATACATCGTAGTAACATGTTGGCATTACAGGCATACATCGTAGTAACATGTTGGCATTACAGGGATACATCGTAGTAACATGTTGGCATTACAGGGATACATCGTAGTAACATGTTGGCATTACAGGGATACATCGTAGTAACATGTTGGCATTACAGGCATACATCGTAGTAACATGTTGGCATTACAGGGATACATCGTAGTAATATCTTGGCATTACTGGCATACATCACAGTAATATGTTGGCATTACAGGCATACATCGTAGTAATATGTTGGCATTACAGGGATACATCGTAGTAATATGTTGGCATTACAGGGATACATCGTAGTAACATGTTGGCATTACAGGGATACATCGTAGTAACATGTTGGCATTACAGGCATACATCGTAGTAATATGTTGGCATTACAGGGATACATCGTAGTAACATGTTGGCATTACAGGGATACATCGTAGTAATATGTTGGCATTACAGGGATACATCGTAGTAATATGTTGGCATTACAGGGATACATCGTAGTAATATGTTGGCATTACAGGCATACATCGTAGTAATATGTTGGCATTACAGGCATACATCGTAGTAATATGTTGGCATTACAGGCATACATCGTAGTAATATGTTGGCATTACAGGCATACATCACAGTAATATGTTGGCATTACAGGCATACATC
>CAXITT010000218.1:154552-166719 GCA_964033795.1 Lymnaea stagnalis
AATGGAGTACATTTGATAATAAACACTACGAGGAACTGGGCAATGGAGTACATTTGATAATAAACACTACGAGGAACTGGACAATGGAGTACATTTGATAATAAACACTACGAGGAACTGGGCAATGGAGTACATTTGATAATAAACACTACGAGGAACTGGGCAATGGAGTACATTTGATAATAAACACTACGAGGAACTGGGCAATGGAGTACATTTGATAATAAACACTACGAGGAACTGGACAATGGAGTACATTTGATAATAAACACTACGAGGAACTGGGCAATGAAATACATTTGATAATAAACACTACGAGGAACTGGGCAATGGAGTACATTTGATAATAAACACTACGAGGAACTGGGCAATGGAGTACATTTGATAATAAACACTACGAGGGACTGGAAAATGAAGTGTTTAGAGTTTAGATACAAAGCAAGGAGGAATGTACCCGATAACTTATTTGTTTGAATATGTATTATACATGACGAATATTAGGCTCAGTGACGTCATTTGGGAAGGGCAGGGTGGGGCATTTGTCCCCCCCCCTTTTTTGTTTCCACTGTATTAGCAGGTTTTATTAAAATTGCTTTGCACTGTGGCGCCTCCAATACTAAACAACTCAACAAGCCGACCAAGTTTACGTTTCCAACCCCTCCTGAAAAAAACCTGAAATGGCGCCCCTGATTAGGTTGGTCATGAATTGAGTGCTGAGTTCTTGTCACAAAGCTATGAAATATGCTCGAAATAGGAGACTGGAGTTTTCATATGAAAAACTCATACTTTGACAGCAATGAAATAATAAAACTCGAACTATTTTAATAACGCGTTTATATCTATGGGTGAGCGTTAGAAAGTCTAGTTTAAATGACCTTTTTTACGATGCTGTAAATCTCTTAATGTTATGTTACTTTACACTCCTAGCTACAAACCTCTTTGAGTGGCTAGAGAAGCTGAGTTTGGTCTAGGTCAACCGAAGTTTTTGGTCAACCGACGTTTTGGGTCACCCCTAGCCTGGTTTAACCGACGTGTGGCCGATTCATTCTTTCTTCATTCTTCGCTTGGCGATAAATAGGAGATGGTCGGTGGCCTGTCCACAACAGATCATTAGTGATGGTACTTTTGAAAGGCGAGATCGAGTCTTAAGGTCAGGGGTCATGACCACAAGTGGACCTTTCATAGCGATCCTAGACGACAAGAGAACCGCAGCTACCGATGAGAGTAATCGCTCAGTCTGTTCCCGGAGGAGAGGATTAGATTAGTGAGGACGACAAATGCCACATCAATTTTGTGCTCTCCACGGGAGAGGAGGGAGGCGGACATTGATGGCGGGGTTTATGGAGCTTTCAGGGGAATGGGCTGGGGGTTACTTCAAACAAAAGGTGCATTTAATTTGAAAACTGCCGCACCTGAATGAAGCACTGCGGCTCTGTCATTACTGTCTCCATGAATTGATTGGTGTCGGCTTGACATCATTGATTGGTGTCTGCTTGACATCATTGATTGGTGTCTGCTTGACATCATTGATTGGTGTCTGCTTGATATCATTGATTGGTGTCTGCTTGACATCATTGATTGGTGTCTGCTTGACTTCATTGATTGCTGTCTGCTTGACATCATTGATTGGTGTCTGCTTGACTTCATTGATTGGTGTCTGCTTGACATCATTTATTGGTGTCTGCTTGACAGCATTGATTGGTGTCTGCTTGACATCATTTATAATTTGTTGTGGGATTGTGTGTGTGTGCGTGTGTCCGGGGGGAGGGGGGGCATATTGAGATGTTATCAAAGAATAACGTTATCTATTTCCAATACCTTCAATTTTTCGAAATTCTTTTCAGTAATTTACAAACGTTCTAATTAGTTGAGTAACAATTTAGTTTGAGTCTCAGATCGCTTTAGTCATAATCAAAAGCTCAGTGGATTTCTAGGTTAAATAACAACTAAATAATTTCTTAGTTTCAAGTTTTTCTTCCTTAAATTACGAGAAGTACATGCCTGTCTTAGTCTTAAGTCCATTTCCTCATTACGCCGTTTACAGCATGCTAGATTTGGTGTTAGGAGGTTCTTTGGTCTATTTAGATTCTTCTTCACTCGAACATTTTATCTTGTCCTGTTAAGATAGACATTTTTTAAAACTATTTTCTATATTTATTTTTTTTCCGAAATATATTCTATAACAATTAAAAAGATAATGCTCTTATAAAACATAAGATAAAATTGACTCCTCAGTTATGGTAACTAAAGTGTTAAAAAATGCAGGGTCGGTTGAATCTTTACAAAGGAAAAGGCTCTAAGAAACACAAATGACCTTGTTACTGGCATTTAATATTGGACGTTTTCATGCCCATAATGCTATTTTTAATAAAAATGTTGGTTTTCGGTTGATCCACCTTAGACATAAACATGTTTATTGATGCTTTCGTGTCATCAATAATTTCAAATTTAAGCATCAAATATGCCTGAAGCTGGACTCAATCAAACATGTTACAATTCCACAAAAACGTTCAAACCACTTGAAACTGCGAAAGGTGGAAATCATGTCAACAACACTTTAAATCCGCGATGAAATTGATTGAACGGGATGGCTCGACCCACACAGCCATCTGGTTTATAAAAGCCGCGAGTCATGTGTGCTGCTGGCAGGATACAATGTTTAGAGACTTGGTTTCTCAGCATTAAAAAGCAACGGAAATGACGTAGCTGCAGTGAGGAGAAGTTTCAAAACGGCAATGGCCTGGGTTCATTGTTGGTAAACCTTGGGTTATGTTGGATTGTTCAGCCTTCAATCAATTGTCATGGGTTTTTAATGGCAACATAACTGAACATCATGTTTTATTACTATTCCAATAATTTATACGACTGAAAATGAACCATATATTTCGGTGTAGCATTAATTACTTTTAATTCTGTGAAGTTGTAGACATTGTCCATGCTACGCACTGGCTTCTAATGTATGAAATTTATCTCTTGTTTTAAGTTATGGCTTGTTCAAACAGTGCACAACAAAGGACGATACCATAGAGAAATACAATAAAAATAAAAATACACCTCCTCATATCATAATCCCATTCACCTCCTCATATCATAAGCCTATTCACCTCCTCATATCATAAGCCTATTCACCTCCTGATATCATAAGCCTATTCACCTCCTCATATCATAAGCCTATTCACCTCCTCATATCATAATCCCATTCACCTCCTCATATCATAAGCCTATTCACCTCCTCATATCATAAGCCCATTCACGTCCTCATATCATAAGCCTATTCACCTCCTCATATCATAAGCCCATTCACCTCCTCATATCATAAGCCCATTCACCTCCTCATATCATAAGCCCATTCACGTCCTCATATCATAAGCCCATTCACCTCCTCATATCATAAGCCCATTCACCTCCTCATATTATAAGCCCATTCACGTCCTCATATAATAAGCCCATTCACCTCCTCATATCATAAGCCCATTCACCTCCTCATACCATAAGCCCATTCACGTCCTCATATCTTAAGCCCATTCACCTCCTCATATCATAAGCCCATTCGCGTCCTCATATCATAAGCCCATTCACGTCCTCATATCATAAGCCCATTCACGTCCTCATATCATAAGCCCATTCACCTCCTCATATCATAAGCCCATTCACTGTTCACCCCCTCATACCATAAGCCCATTCACCCACCAAAGCCCCCGCCCCACACTCACCCAATCAATGCGGAGCTATATTAGAACCGCCGGGGCGAATCAAGAATGTTGCAGCCCCTTCATCGAAAACAAAACTCAGCACTTGGCCGAAAATCCCTTCCCTCCATATGTAGGAAAATGTGCAGCGGTATGTAGGACGCTCCTTCCTCACCACATTCCTACGAAACTGCACCTAAGCCACTCTTACAACAGCACACATTAACTGTATCCGGACATTTTTTTTTGTGGACAAAAAATATTGTTTTACGGCAAATTGTGTGACGTAAGTTTGTTCGAACGAAAGTTTATTCGATATGAAATTTGTTGCCCTGAGATTGATTGATTTGCTGAAATGTTTTAAGTAAGATATGGGGAGATGGAAACTTTTAAATACAATTTATTTTTCGGTGCTTTTTCTCCTTTATTTCACTTCGAACAAATTTCCATTCGAACAATAGTCCGTCGAAAGTTTTCTTTCGAACAAATTCGTGGTAACCCACATTTATACAACAAATCCTTGCCATTCACACAACCTAGTCTTCTTGTCATTCACACACGAACTCTTCTTGCCATTTACAGCCATTCATCTGTTCAGTCCTCAAATTTCCATGACAATAATCAAATGTGACAATGACAATGTTAAACTTTAGTCAAAAGGACATTTAACTTTCATAAACTGAAACTATAGAACATTTCAATATCCCATACCGCATACTTTGAATGCTGCTCAAATAAAATTAAATTGAAGAAGAAAAGGAGAAAAAAAGACTAAGCTGAAAAGATATTAGAGAAAACCAGACCCATATTGCGTCCAAAAACATGGCGACGGATTTTAGAGGATTTTGTTTTGAAGCTCATTCTTATTGAGCTTTCAGTTGTTGGGATGAGATAAATGGTTAGTATGCTACACAATTGTCTCTGTGAAAGAAGTTCTAGGAGCCACTGAAGATCCAGATTCTATTACGAATATCAAGAGAAGAGTTCGAGACACGACCCTGGATGCTGTAGGCAATGTTTATAAACACAGATTCGTGAGACGAGCCGCAAAATCCAGAAAACGAACCTTCAATAAATGAACTACGCTAAGGGGTGGCGCTTAAGAGGTAGTCATTTTTTAAAAAAAAGTTTTAAGGTGGCCCCCCTCCCCCCCCCCCCCCCCCCCCCCCCCCCCCCAATTCGTTTACCTGGTCGGAGCATTTTTTTTACAAGGAAAATTTTCAAACATCTATTGTTTAGACCTCGTCAGGCACTGTATACGACATGAAATACCAAGCACTTGAAATAGTAACTCTTACTTTGGTACAGGTGTTAGTTTAGAGATCATAGATTGGACAAGACGTTTATGTGGGTGAAACTAGTGAGCATTGTCATTGTAATTTACACCCAAAGTATACATTTGATACGCACCGGTAGCGCCCAAGTAGACATTTGATACGCACCGGTAGCGCCCAAGTATACATTTAATACGCACCGGTAGCGCCCTAAAGTATACATTTGATACGCACCGGTAGTGCCCTAAAGTATACATTTGATACTCACCGGTAGCGCCCTAAAGTATACATTTGATACGCACCATTAGCGCTCCAAAGTAACTAGTTATTTATCTCTGTTGTTCACACATAGAGTATACCTCATACAGCCTACCCAGAGCGAGTGAGCGTTAGTGAATGTGAACGAGAGTGAGTGAAAGGGATTTAGAGTGATAGAGATAGAGATAGAAAAGGGTTAAAAGCTGAAGAAAGGATTGTTGTTCGCATGAAAGACATTGTGATGCAACGATAAAGTTTAATTAATGTACATTTTTATTGATAGGCAGATGGGGTTCTGCTTCTCATCGCTCATCTGTGCTAACCTTACATACCCTGTCCTCGCTGTTTTTATAGCAATCTTCCACTTCAATATTAGTCTAATTAAATTTTAATTAATTTATTTTCAATCTTTTATATTTGCTGATAATGTATTAACTAATTCTTAGATTTCATGGGACACTTCCGTGATTGAATAGGCTTACCATTACATGTCAACTAAATGTCTATATCAGCTGAGTTTGTCTTTCTCTGTATTTTTGCTGGACAAGGTTCCTAAGCCGAAACATGCACTTTTTTGTATTGTATGTCATTGGGATTTCTCTACACGTTGTTTATTTCTTTTTGCTTATTTTTTAAAACATTGAAACCGTGGACTGCAGTGGGGAAAAAAGACCATTAAAATGGAAGAACACGCGCCAAATAGTTAATACAGCTTAGAGGCTATTGATAGATTTTAAATAATGAGACAGCAAAATTCAGCTGCTCGCTTTCGTGACGAGTAAGAAGCCAAATTATGCCCCTTATCCTGGCTAATTTCCCCTTCCTTTAGACAAGACATGTGCGCTGATGAAAGGTTGTCGGGAAATAATGTATTTCCTCTCACTGGATCAATTTTTCTATCTTCGATTTATATATATCTATTTTATATTAATGAAAGCCGAACATGACAAGACATTCACTTCTTTGCCTGACCATAGCTGGACTTCATACAGTTGTTTGACAACGGAACTTTCAAGTTGGGCAAAGTGGTGTTATGTGTACTTTAAAAAATACAAGACCACACAGATATTTTAGTGAATATTAATTAAATATTAATATCAGCAACCCGGGACCCTTAACTCCCTATGTATGCCACAACAACCCGGGACCCTTAACCCCCTATGTATGCCACAGCAACCCGGGACCCTTAACTCCCTATGTATGCCACAGCAACCCGGGACCCTTAACCCTCTATGTATGCCACAGCAACCCGGGACCCTTAACCCCCTTTGTATGCCACAGCTACCCGGGATGTTTAACCCCCTATGTATGCCACAACAGCCCGGGACGTTCAACCCCTATGTAGCCAAAGAAACCCGGGACGTTCAACCCCTATGTACGCTACATCAACCCGGGACGTTCAACCCCTATGTATGCCACAGCAACCCGGGAGTTCAACCCCTATGTATGCCACAGCAACCCGGGATGTTCAACCCCTATGTATGCCAAAGCAACCCAGGACGTTCAACCCCTATGTATGCACAGCAACCCGGGACGTTCAACACCTATGTATGCCACAGAAACCCGGGACGTTCAACCCCTATGTTTGCCACAGCAACCCGGGACCCTTAACCCCTTATGTATGCCACAGCAACCCGGGACCCTTAACCCCTTATGTATGCCACAACAACCAGGGACCCTTAACCCCTATGTATGCCACAGCATCCCGGGAGTTCAACCCCTATGTATGTCCAGGACTCCGGGACTCTTAACCCCCCTATGTATGCAACAGCAACCCGGGACGTTCAACGCCTATGTATGCCCAGCAACCCGGGACCCTTAACCCTCTATGTATACCACAGCAACCCGTGACGTTCAACGCCTATGTATGCCCAGCAACCCGCGACGTTTAACCCCCTACGTATGCCATTTTGCACGTCCCTCAACACTCTAATGTCACACGTTAAGTACGAATTATTATTATTTTGAATTGTCCAACGCATACTTCCATCTATTTAAAGGTTACTGTTTAAATTACTTATTTGAACTTTTAAATCCTTGTCAAAGTTTCAATCTTTAAATAATCGTGTTGGGAGATTTGATCAATAACGCGAACGCCATCACCAATTTCTTATGGGAGTGACGTCTCCATGCTGTTTGATGCAGTGATGTCTCCATGCTGTTTGATGCAGTGATGGGAGTGAAGTCTTCATGCTGTTTGATGCAGTTATGGGAGTGAAGTCTCCATGCTGTTTGATGCAGTGAAGTCTCCATGCTGTTTGATGCAGTTATGGGAGTGAAGTCTCCATGCTGTTTGATGCAGTGATGGGAGTGAAGTCTCCATGCTTTTTGATGCAGTTATGGGAGTGAAGTCTCCATGCTGTTTGATGGTGTTATGGGAGTGACGTCTCCATGCTGTTTGATGCAGTTATGGGAGTGAAGTCTCCATGCTGTTTGATGCAGTTATGGGAGTGAAGTCTCCATGCTGTTTGATGCAGTTATGGGAGTGAAGTCTCCATGCTGTTTGATGCAGTTATGGGAGTGACGTCTCCATGCTGTTTGATGCAGTTATGGGAGTGACGTCTCCATGCTGTTTGATGCAGTTATGGGAGTGACGTCTCCATGCTGTTTGATGCAGTTGTGGGAGTGACGTCTCCATGCTGTTTGATGCAGTTCTGAGAGTGACGTCTCCATGCTGTTTGATGCAGTTATGGGAGTTACGTCTCCATGCTGTTTGATGCAGTTTTGGGAGTGTTACTTGACACGGATGTTGAACAGAGTGTAACGTGAGGACATTGGCTTAGTCTTGTATACTACTCACGTTTATTGAGCACAACTCCAAGTGGACTGTTGGTTGCCTTGCACTGCGTTGCACGGGACGACTTGGTCTGCTCTTGAGCACAGGTGTAGATAGCAATGCTGTTACCACCAGCCCAAAAGCCCAACAGGCCACGGTTGAGGTTATTTTTGACAGGGACCCCCACAGTTTTGTACACACACCCAAAAGCAATTTGAAAACTACGCTGATTTATCTCAGGAAAATATACACATGTACAGGCATTCAACTGAATCCAGGACAGTTGACAGCAAACAAATGTAAGGCTTAGAGGTTGCGAACCCACGATCGTAAGAAACATCTTTACAGTAACCTCTTTCCACACAGTTCAACTCCATGGTTTCAGACGACGAGTCCACGTAAACATCAATGTACAACACTTACATCAAAGGGAAAAGCCATTTGGTACAAGACAGCCAATTCGTAGCGCTGACAGTCACTTATAACAGCACGGCAACTGACTTAGCCGTTACCAGCATTTAGACAGGCCCCCGAATGTTGCGAACTTCCTTCCCTAAGGACGAGGTCACCAAGTAGTGACTGCCACAGTAGGTGTGTATACTGAACGGGCAGTTTGTTAAGCTCTAATGTTGTCTAGGGAACAACTCTGTCAAACAAAAGCTCTAATGTTGTCTAGGGAACAACTCTATCAAACAAAAGCTCTAATGTTGTCTAGGTAACAACTCTGTCAAATATAAGCTCTAATGTTGTCTAGGGAACAACTCTATCAAACAAAAGCTCTAATGTTATCTAGAGAACAACTCTGTCAAATATAAGCTCTAATGTTGTCAAGGGAACAACTCTGTCAAATATAAGCTCTAATGTTGTCTAGGGAGCAGCTCTATCAAACAAAAGCTCTAATGTTGTCTAGGGAACAACTCTGTCAAATATAAGCTCTAATGTTGTCAAGGGAACAACTCTGTCAATTTTAAGCTCTAATGTTATCTAGGGAACATCTCTGTCAAATATAAGCTCTAATGTTGTCTAGGGAACAACTCTGTCAAATATAAGCTCTAATGTTGTCTAGGGAGCAACTCTATCAAACAAAAGCTCTAATGTTGTCTAGGGAACAACTCTGTCAAATAAAAGCTCTAATTTTGTCAAGGGAACAACTCTGTCAAATATAAGCTCTAATGTTGTCTAGGGAACAACTCTGTCAAATATAAGCTCTAATGTTGTCTAGGGAACAACTCTGTCAAATATAAGCTCTAATCTTTCTAGGGAACAAGTCTGTCAAATATAAGCTCTAATGTTTTCTAGGGAACAACTCTGTCAAACATAAGCCCTAACAAATGCTTTCGTTCACGTGACTACAACAACTAATAATACCGGTTGAAAAGAGGACTTTATTTTATTTTTTTTACAGTTTTTTCTTTAATATTACAGTATGTTTTAAATACAAGTTAGGCATCATGAAATCTCCTTTCTAACAGCAAGCAAGATGGATGACACTCCAATCATCTGCTAGCAACATTCTGGACCACCTACCTCAACATAACTTAACACACAACAGAACTCTCAACACCCTGCACTCTAAAAATAACAATTTGCGACCCGTGTTCATGATAAGATTACCAAAAACTAACCAAAGACCCACTAACTGCAAAAGTTTACCAAAATGCAGTAGCAGCTCAACTAGAAGCATCACGGGAGGAAAGAAACAGGGAAAACAACATAAATGAACATTGGGCTAGAATAAAAATGTTATGCAAAAAATCAGCAGATAAAGTAGTAGGATTTCATGAAACTAACAGTAGAATCGACTGGTTTGATAACGAATGTAAAGATACTGTGGATGAAAGGAACAAGGCGCGAATGACCATAATATAAAAAGAAAAATTAGACAAAAATACAAGGAAGCCAGAAGGAAAGCCACAAAAATGTGTAGGAAGAAACAGAGGGATGGGAAAAACCTAAATTGAAAGAAATAGAAGACTTTCCAAGAGAGGGAAATAACAAGGGAATGTACATGATGATAAAAGACGGAAATAGTGGATACCAAGCCAGACCTCAAATATGAGAGAGAGAGGAGAGAGAATTAATTACGGAGAATAGTAAAGTACTGGAGAGATGGGCTGAATATTTTGAGCACATACTAAATGCAGACAATGGAAAAGATGAAAATTATCAATCACCACATGTCTTAAAATTAGTAACCACACTTTTTAATTTGTTTTTAAACTATGATTATTATTAAATGAAAGAAATGAATTACTAACAGAAAGAAAAGAAAGAACATCGGTCGGAAACAGGGCATGCTGGGCGGGTCACTTAGAGAGAATGCCAAATGACAGAGGAGTGAAGAGGGTGCATCACAAAAACCCTAGAGGATAACGGCTCAAACGTCGACCTAGGCTAAGATGGATGGATGATTTGGAAAAAAGATCTACACCAGCTGGGAATCCAAGCATGGAAAAGAAAGGCATTAGTTAGGTCTGAGTGGAAGGAAGTGGTGAGGCAGACCAAAGCCCTACATGAGCTGTAGCGCCACAGGGATGGATGGATGAATGGTTCACAAAGTGTTTAAATGCATCCATTATTTACTGACCTTGCTTACTTGACCAATCACAACTGGATCTCACAAAACTATTCCATACACAAACAATCACGCTCACAAATCCAGTTTATGGCCATGTAGCCACCCTTGCAGATATGTGATCTGTTTTAGTTCTGTAGTTTTCTTTCTAGATGACTCCACACAGTTTATTTTGTTTTACTTCGTTAGAAGCGACCAACTGTAATTATAATTCAAATTTTAGTGTTTCTTCCAGCTCTTGTAGTTTATGTCAACTCTGTTCAATATCGTCGCGTGAAGTCTAGCTAATTGCTTCCCTTGAATACTTTTCAGAAGCACATAATCAGAAACGCGATCCTCTTAATGACCTCTTTTGACCTTAAATCGTTTTCCGACCAGGTTGGTTGCTGGACATTAAATGACGATACATGGTCTGTTTTTGTTCCATCAAGATATTTAATTGATGCAATGTTTATTATTCAGTAATGAATATAAATGATTTCTTAAAATCTCTTGTGTGGCAAAAGCTTGTAGCTGCCAGTTATAAAATAAAAAAATTGTTAGAAAGTTAATCTGTTTTAAGATTTGGATCGTTAGATGAACAATATGAAAATAATAACAAAGAAAAAGGATACAACGCTAGTGAAAATGACAATAATAAAATTAAATATATTATTTTTTTCTGGCATGCGTAAGCCACAATGTGACGATGATGTAGATTTTTATCTGGGATTTTTTTCCCTTTTGCGGATAAACTGGCACCCCAGACAGCAAATCACCCCTCTCCACACATCTGGATAGCCCAAATGAACCTTCTGAGTGGATGATACAGATTGGCACCAGTAACGTCGCAGGAGTTGTCAGAATTTTTATTGTGTCAATTTCATACCGCCTATGGGATGTCATCTCTCAGTTGGAATTCAGAGTTTCCTTCTCTTCGATGAGTTGCCATCTAAGGTTAACGTGCCCCATCCACCCCCGATGCTGGTGGTGTTTTATAGGCTGTTGCTGGTGATAGAACTCTAGTCACCCAGCACCCTATACAAACTGAATTAACTTGTAGTTCGGAAGTGAAAAGTATAATACTAGAAATACTGAAATATTAGTCCAGACACACACACACATGCACACATTGGAAATAGTGCAACATTCGTAGGTTCATTAAGTCTACTAAATGTCTACCGGTCATAGTCGACCGTCTTTTGTTATAGTTTCAAAGGGAGACCTATCTAAAATCGAACCCTTAGTCTAGAAGGGCCAGCTAAAATTATCCATCTCTATTTAGAACCTTCTACCAAGTTCAAGAGAAGCTGTTTTTGTACAATGCCACATCGGCAATGTCCCGCCAACACACCGACAATGCCCCGCCAACATATGGGCAATGCCCCACCAACACATGGACAATGTCCCGCCAACACATGGGCAATGCCCCGCCAACACATGGGCAATGCCCCGCCAACACATGGGCAATGCCCCGCCAACACATGAGCAATGCCCCGCCAACACATGGGCAATGCCCCGCCAACACATGAGCAATGCCCCGCCAACACATGAGCAATGCCCCGCCAACACATGCCCAATGCTCGCCAACACATGAGCAATACACCGCCAACACA
>CAXITT010000218.1:167109-183404 GCA_964033795.1 Lymnaea stagnalis
AGGGACAAGGCCTGGACATGGGCCCAAGGCCTGGACATAGGGACAAGGCCTGGACATGGGCCCAAGGCCTGGACATAGGGACAAGGCCTGGACATGGGCCCAAGGCCTGGACATAGGGACAAGGCCTAGACATGGACCCAAGGCCTGGACATAGGGACAAGGCCTAGACATGGACCCAAGGCCTGGACATGGGCCCAAGGCCTGGACATAGGGACAAGGCCTAGACATGGACCCAAGGCCTGGACATGGGGACAAGGCCTAGACATGGACCCAAGGCCTGGACATAGGGACAAGGCCTAGACATGGTCCCAAGGCCTGGACATGGGCACAAGGCCTGGACATAGGGACAAGGCCTAGACATGGACCCAAGGCCTGGACATGGGCCCAAGGCCTGGACATAGGGACAAGGCCTAGACATGGACCCAAGGCCTGGACATAGGGACAAGGCCTAGACATGGACCAAAGGCCTGGACATAGGGACAAGGCCTAGACATGGACCCAAGGCCTGGACATAGGGACAAGGCCTAGACATGGACCCAAGGCCTGGACATAGGGACAAGGCCTGTACATGGTCCCAAGGCCTGGACATAGGGACAAGGCCTGGACATGGGCCCAAGGCCTGGACATAGGGACAAGGCCTGGACATGGGCCCAAGGCCTGGACATAGGGACAAGGCCTGGACATGGGCCCAAGGCCTGGACATAGGGACAAGGCCTGGACATGGGCCCAAGGCCTGGACATAGGGACAAGGCCTGGACATGGGCCCAAGGCCTGGACATAGGGACAAGGCCTAGACATAGGCCCAAGGCCTGGACATAGGCCCAAGGCCTGGACATAGGGACAAGGCCTGGGCATGGGCCCAAGGCCTGGACATAGGGACAAGGCCTGGACATGGACCAAGGCCTGGGCATAGGGACAAGGCCTAGACATGGACCCAAGGCCTGGACATAGGCCCAAGGCCTGGACATAGGCCCAAGGCCTGGACATAGGGACACGGCCTAGACATGGACCCAAGGCCTGGACATGGGGACAAGGCCTGGACATAGGGACAAGGCCTGGACATGGGCCCAAGGCCTGGACATGGGCCCAAGGCCTGGACATAGGGACAAGGCCTGGACATGGGCCCAAGGCCTGGACATAGGGACAAGGCCTGGACATGGGCCCAAGGCCTGGACATAGGGACAAGGCCTAGACATAGGCCCAAGGCCTGGACATAGGCCCAAGGCCTGGACATAGGGACAAGGCCTGGGCATGGGCCCAAGGCCTGGACATAGGGACAAGGCCTGGACATGGACCAAGGCCTGGGCATAGGGACAAGGCCTGGACATGGACCCAAGGCCTGGACGTAGGGACCACGCCATTACTGATTCATGCCGAGAGTAATCATTAAACTCCAACTGATGTATTTCCAGGTTCCTAAATCTATATACCCTGATGGGTTATTTTATATCATATTTGTTATTTATAAAAGTAATGTTTAAGATGAAAGAAATAAACAGTAAAAACCTAATTAAGACCATAAACTGAGCTAAAATTAAATACTTTGTTTAATTTGATGCTGAGAAAAACACCATTGGGAAATCATTATTGTTCATCTGTTATAACTGAGAGTTTATACATGACACATCATACATGTCAAGGTCATATCTTCCTTGCTTACGAATATATCATACACTTTTACAACGTCAAACGTATTTGCAGTTTTGTCCAGATTTGGTCAAGACTTGAGCGTATCATAAGTCTGACGTGAATGCCTAGGACACACCGCAACACAAAATAGCACACGTCATTGCTCTAAATGGTCAGCTTGACGAGTGTAAAGAAGAGAACCCCTCACTCAGTTCTCCCACCCCTTATAGTCGATGGTTCATGAACGTGAGAGATAAAAAGCTTGTGAAAGACGTGTATGGGAAAGTGGGAAAAGCTTTTCATTTGTTCACTTCATTCATCTATTAATAATGGCGTAATATACAGTGTCTGCCTTTTTTCTAGACCTGTGAGGTTTCTAGTTGCCGAATCATTACAGGTTGTTCTAAGAGTAAACGTTATATTCGAATTAATAGAAACAACCAAGTAGTTTTCTCCCAGTAACCAAGTAGTTTACTCCCAGTAACCAAGTAGTTTACTCACAGTATAAGTAGTTTATTTATTTATTTAAGCATTTTTGTATAGCGCTTACCTTGCAGCTCTAAGCGCTTTACAATTATTAAAAATGGGTAAACTTTTAAACTGCTTAAGTAAAATAACAATGAAAAACCAGAGAACTAGAATAGTAACTTCAATGTGAGAAATGACTATAGAAACAGTATCTTAAACATTAAAATGGCTATAAAAACGAGTACACTTTGCCCCGTTTTGGCCTATACTGCAGGATCAACCCGAGACAGAAAATAAGGCAGGGCAAGGAGGGTGCATCACAGGTCATAGGCGGACCTAAACAGATGGGTTTTAAGGGACTTTTTGAAAGTGGACGAGGTTTCACAATGACGGATGTGGAAGGGGAGCTGGTTCCAGAACGTGGGCGCATGGAAGTAGAAGGAGCGTTCACCGATGGTCTTAGTTTTGGTTCTTGGGATTGAGAGGGTTCTATTGTCAATTGAAGAGCATAGTTGTCTTGTGGGGATGTAAGGAAGCAACAGTTCAGAGAGATAGACAGGAAAGTGAGGGTCAGTGAACGAGTTGAAGCATAGATTGGCAGACTTGTACTTGATGCGAGAGGATATTGGAAGCCAGTGGAGTTGCCGCATGTGTGGTTGAATGTGATCATGTTTCTTTGATTTAAAAATGAGTCTTCATGCTGACTTCTGTGCCTTCTGAAGTTTGTCTATGTGGTGTTGAGGAATGCCTACGAGAAGAGGGTTACGTCAAATTCTGAAAGAATGAGTGAAGAGACGAGAGTTTTTGTGGCATCAAAGGAGAGGAGGTGTCTAATGGTGCTGATTTATCTAATTTCGTTATATACTGATCTGCATATGTTCGTGATATGTTTTTCCATGGAGAGGTTGTCTGTAAGCGTGACTCCAAGGTTTCTGGCAGAGGAAGAGAGTGTGATGTCAGTGTTGCTGATAGATATAGAAGTATGATGTATCACTTCAACTCCCAGTAACCAAATAGTTTACTCCCAGTAACCAAGTAGTTTACTCTATAGCAAGAAGCCAGTATAGGAGCTGCTCATTCCTGCCCAAGACAATCAGGGACTGGAACCATCTTTCAAAAGGAACAGTTGAGGCGACAACACTAGACACATTTGTGTCTATTGCCTCAAGCCTTCAAACCCCTACTTCAAACCCCTAGTGCATAATTTCCTCATCACCACCAGTAACAGAAACATTGCAAATCCCATCTACATGCATAGGAGCCAAAATGATCAATAAATTGATCGTGGGCCCTTAAGATATAGAAGAAGAAGAAGACTCCCAGTAATCAAGTATTTACAATAATATGCAGCCTTAAAGAGTAGCTTTACAGTCAGCTTTACAAAACGAAAGTGACGACTTGTTACTGGCCAAATCATAGATGTTTTCTTAATTAAAACAGTGCAAGAATTGACTTAAACTACGAACATTGTGTTACATAAACAATAATTATGTATCAAAAATATAAAGAAGCGGTAATGGTACCACAACTCTGAGACGGATTATAGTGACAATCAAACTCATACACACTGGGTTATCTTTGATTCCCTTTTCATTTTCTCGATTTCCATTATCCTTGCTGACCTCTAGCCTTTTAATAGTGTTGTCATTCCGAAAAGATATTTTACTGTACAACGAAATGGCATTTTGAGAAACAAAAACAAATGGCGTCAGAGAATTCAGTGACTTAAGTTAACATCACTCAAGACGTGGACTTTGTCATAAAATTGAACTGACCACATGTCTTTATGTTAACATCACTCAAGACGTGGACTTTGTCATAAAATTGAACTGACAACATGTTTTTGTTTTAACATCACTCAAGCCGTGAGTATTGTAATACAATTTAACTGACCACATGTCTTTAGGTTAACATCACGTTGAACGCTGGATTTATTAACTCAATTCAAGTTCATCTTAATTGGTAGCATCCTTTAAATAATTTACTTTTTTATTTTAATTTGTTTCTTAATTGTCATTTTATTCGTTGATGATGTGTTCTTGTTTTTTCCCCGATATGTTCAATGTTGTGTCGCTGATCAAGTTATTGATTACCGTGTCATTCTTTCCGTCATGATTTTCAAAACAAAGTTATTTAATGTCTTATCATAGTCCAAATGGTTTAAAAAATTCATTGTCATTTTAAACAATTTAAACAATTTAAACAGATGACTTTAATGTCACATTTTAATGGAAGTAGCCACCGAATGCTCACTGCCTGAATGCTCACTGCCTGAATGCTTACTAACTGAATGCTAAATTACTGGATGCTAACTCCCTGAAAACTCACTGCACTCTGATAATGTTGAAGGTCAAGTTAATTTTGTCGTCACTTTACTGCTTTTACATGTTCCAGGATGTTTCGAGCCAAGATGCATTTATGATGTATCACTTCCACTTCTTTATAATGTATCACATCCACTTCTTTATGACGTATCACTTCCAATTCTTTATGATGTATCACTTCCACTTCTTTATGATGTATCACTTCCACTTCTTTATGATTATCACTTCCACTTCTTTATGATGTATCACTTCCACTTCTTTTTGTATCTATCACTTCAACTTCTTTATAATGTATCACTTCCACTTCTTTACGACGTATCACTTCCACTTCTTTATGATGTATCACTTCCACTTCATAATGATATATCACTTCCAATTCTTTATGATGTATCACTTCAACTTCTTTATGGTGTATCACTTCCACTTCTTTATGATGTATCACTTCCACTTCTTTATGATGTATCACTTTCACTTCTTTATGATGTATGATGTATGACTTCAACTTCTTTATGGTGTACCACTTCCACTTCTTTATGATATATCACTTCAACTTCTTTATGATGAATCACTTCCGCTTCATTATGATGTATCACTTCCAATTCTTTATGATGTATCACTTCCACTTCTTTATGATTATCACTTCCACTTCTTTATGATGTATCACTTCCACTTCTTTTTTTATCTATCACTTCAACTTCTTTATAATGTATCACTTCCACTTCTTTATGACGTATCACTTCCACTTCTTTATGATGTATCACTTCCACTTCATAATGATATATCACTTCCAATTCTTTATGATGTATCACTTCCACTTCTTTATGGTGTATCACTTCCACTTCTTTATGATGTATCACTTCCACTTCTTTATGATATATCACTTCCAATTCTTTATGATGTATCACTTCAACTTCTTTATGGTGTATCACTTCCAATTCTTTATGATGTATCACTTCAACTTCTTTATGGTGTATCACTTCCACTTCTTTATGATGTATCACTTCCAATTCTTTATGATGTATGACTTTCACTTCTTTATGATGTATGATGTATCACTTCAACTTCTTTATGGTGTACCACTTCCACTTCTTTATGATATATCACTTCAACTTCTTTATGATGTATCACTTCCAATTCTTTATGATGTATCACTTCCACTTCTTTATGATGTATCATTTCCACTTCTTTATGATGTATCACTTCCACTTCTTTATGATGTATCACTTCCACTTCTTTATGATGTATCACTTCCAATCCTTTATGATGTGCCACTTCCAATTCTTTATGATGTATCACTTCCACTTCTTTATGATGTATCACTTCCACTTCTTTATGATTTATCACTTACACTTCTTTATAACGTATCACTTCCACTTCTTTATGATGTATCACTTCCACTTCTTTATGATGTATCACTTCCACTTCTTTATGATGTATCACTTCCACTTCTTTATGATTATCACTTCCACTTCTTTATGATGTATCACTTCCACTTCTTTTTTTATCTATCACTTCCACTTCTTTATGATGTATCACTTCCACTTCTTTATGACGTATCACTTCCACTTCTTTATGATGTATCACTTCCACTTCATAATGATATATCACTTCCAATTCTTTATGATGCATGATGTATCACTTCAACTTCTTTATGGTGTACCACTTTCACTTCTTTATGATATATCACTTCAACCTCATTATGATGTATTACTTCAACGTCTTTATGAAGTATTACTTCCACTTCTTTATGATGTATCACTTCCACTTCTTTATGATGTATCACTTCCACTTCTTTATGATGTATCACTTCCACTTCTTTATGATGTATCACTTCCACTTCTTTATGACGCATCACTTCAACTTCTTTCAGCATAATTGAATATGGAACGTAACATAAAATAAAATTCACACACTTGAATGATTTTGTGTTTTCATGTATCTATCATTCATTGCTATTTAAAGATTTAGGTTTATAATAGCTTTTATATCATTATTGGCTTTATAATTTTTATTTAAAGTATAAAAAAACGGATACCAATAACGCTCATAAAGACTTGAAGACATCCACGAATCTCATTAACAGCTCTATAAATTGGTTCCTCTCACACATACCTGGCGATATCTTTCTATATTATTTACCAGAGACCTGGCGCTGAGATCGTTCAGGATCCAATTAGCTTCGCTCTGTTAGTGTTAGATAAGAATTGGCTTTCTACAAACGCAAAGCAACTGCTGGCGCCTTTAATATAAAAGCCACCTCCTCATTTACAACCAAGCTTAACTATTAGTCTATGACTGACATTGTATAGGATTAATATCCGTCATGATATTTTGCACTCGGTATACATCTAAAGTAAATTCAGTAAATGTATTCACTGTTTCTTTTCAACTCTACATTCTTTTACTTTCATTGCTTTTCTTAACTTCTACACTGTACTAAACATCCCGAATGGCTTTAATTGCAACACTTCATTGCCTTCGCATAATACATTATAATTTATAGGGTAAATATTCTTGAACAGCTTTATTACTGTTATGTAATACGTCTTCTACTTAGGGTGCTTCCATTAATTACGTCAACCATTTTTTTAGCAATTTTTAACCCATTCCCCCGTGTCAACAACTGTCAAACTTTCAATGACATCCCTAATTAATTATGTCAACATTTCTATAGCCCCCTCCCCCCTTTATAAAAAAAAAAATGAATTATAATATAAATCTATTTTAATTTGTGCTCATCTATTTTCATAACACACATTTGTAGGAAAAACCTTTTATCGCATCTTTGCTTTGATAAGCAACAAGTTAACAATTGTATATTACTAAAAATTATGTAACTATTTAAATTTACATTCATTAAATTTGTTAAAATAATGTAATTACCCATCAATTTTAAGATTAAAATTTTAATAGTAAAAAGAAAAAATTTACTTGAAATTCCTGGATTTTCTTCTTAGAAAAATGCAAAAAATTCAAATTCTAAATGCGGTATTGAAGAGTTGGTCATGTCTTTCATGCCATTCTTGACTCTGACTCTTGAGGCCACTCGCCCATGATCAAACGATGTCTGTAGCAAAGAAGCCGCGCTTTCGGAAGTTCATTTCAAACTTGAATCGCCATGTCAATTTCAAAATTAAAATCAGCTACAGAATATTCAACTATCATCTCCAAGCTTATCTAGAATCAGAGATGAGCCAAGCCCTCACATCGAACGTCCCAGACAAATCAAAAGAAAACCGCTGTGGCTTAGGTTGGAAGGTCAAAGGTCACAGTGCCCGCCATTTGAACTGTGTAAGGTAAGGCGAGAGTGCGCGGCTGGGCGGGACGTTACTTCTTCCTTACAAGAAACGATCTCATTTTGGTGGAAGGAATGTGGCTCAGACAGAAGAAACTCTTTCATCTGTGTTCAAACGTATACATCACATTTTCATACTGTTGTATCACTGCGTATATCACATTTTCATACTGTTGTATCACTGCGTATATCACATTTTCATACTGTTGTATCACTGCGTATATCACATTTTCATACTGTTGTATCACTGCGTATATCACATTTTCATACTGTTGTATCACTGCGTATGTCACATTTTCATACTGTTGTATCACTGCGTATATCACATTTTCATACTGTTGTATCACTGCGTATATCACATGTTCATACTGTTGTATCACTGCGTATATCACATTTTCATACTGTTGTATCACTGTGTACATTATACTGGGCTTGCTTCCGTTTGCAGCATATGCAATGCAATAAATTTAGTTTGACTAAAAAGACGAACTGTGGGGCACAGTATAATAAAAGGAAAAGAAGGGTCAGTTCTTTTCCTTCTCTTATCAAATATGTCTGGACAGAAATATCAAATACATGCTTCGGTCCATCTGCAGTTTATTTTTAACCTCACCAGAAAAGAACCCGCCATTGACTGTATTTGGCAGTCATAAAAGAACCCGTCATTGACTGTATTTGGCAGTCATAAAAGAACCCGTCATTGACTGTATTTGGCAGTCATAAAAGAACCCGTCATTGACTGTATTTGACAGTCATAAAATAACCCGTCATTGACTGTATTTGACAGTCATAAAATAACCCGTCATTGACTGTATTTGACAGTCATAAAATAACCCGTCATTGACTGTATTTGACAGTCCTGCTTAAGACAAATCTTCTTTAAATTTAAATGAAGACAAATTACAAAAGTCCACAGCCCACCACCGAACAAGGAAACCTTTAGGGTGATGTTAACCTGCGTGTGTCTGGTGCCCGCTCCTCCTTGTCTATGCTGGTGGCTGCAAACAACAACGCAAAGTCTATGCTGGTGGCTGCAAACAACAACATAAAGAAAAGGAGCGAAAAAAATATGAGTGGAAAAGGATTCCATTGAAAGATCGCTTAAGAAGAATAGAAGGCAAGCTGAAGCTATAGCATAGGAGGGGAGGTTCACCATCAATAATTGAACACCATGTCATGATTTCACCAGGCTCACTCTAATTTAGCGAAGTACCCGGCAGGAGTAGCTTTTGTTTTGGACGCTTCCATAAGTTGTCATTTTAATAGCAGATGACCTGTGGGGTGTGGAGTGGTCGGAACATTTACAATAGTATCTGTTTAACTATAGTATCTGTTTAACAATAGTATCTGTTTAACAATAGTATCTGTTTAACAATAGTATCTGTTTAACAATAGTATCTGTTTCACAATAGTATCTGTATAACAATAGTATCTGTTTAACAATAGTATCTGTTTAACAATAGTATCTGTTTAACAATAGTATCTGTTTAACAATAGTATCTCTATAAGTTGTAGATAGATGAGTTGATTGACCATGCACTAGCCATATCATGGAAGACGTGGACGTTTGATCGAGCTGAAATGAAGTAACACTGTTTCTAGTGCACCAATTGATCTTAATGGTCACATCTTTTAACATACCATCTAAAAATGTCCAGAGCTTTCTGGTGTGGATCCACTGGTCTACATAAATCACAATCCACACACATTATTGTCCCCCACCCCCATGCCAGGTATGTGGGCGGACCCAATGTTCAACTTTTACAAACGATGGGACTGTGCGTTGTAAGGTCAAGGATGAATGTACTAGCTAGAGCTTAAGATAGCTAGGAAGTTAGAAGTAGGAAGAAAGTGGGAAAACGTTTTGACGACATATTTACGACATGATTATCTAAGAGAAAATTCTGTAGATTTGAGTTACAGTTGATCAAATAATCCGATAAATGAGCTTACTATAGAAATAAAAAAATCCGTGGTTTCATCTAGTTACACAGTCAATGATTCAACTGATGGCGCTAATCTAGAGAACTTTTCGTCTCAAGCATATTTAAACATTCAAGATATCAATAATGCATCAGTAACATGACAATCTAATAAGAAGCTATCAATAAAATACTCTGTTGCACACAGGTCGGAGTTTAAGTTGCATTAATGTTCAAGAGTAGGTTTCATACTTACTGAGGCTCATTCCTGCGTCTTTATTCATTGTAAGACGTAAGGTCAAAGTTCGTTTTTAAAATAAACCATTTAATAATAAACACTGCAGTTTATTTCTGTCAGCTAGCTGGACGGCAGCTCTATTATAACTGGACCGCCACTCTATTATAACCGGACTGCCACTCTATTATAACCGGACTGCCACTCTATTATAACTGGACTGCCAATCTCTTATTGCTGGACTACCATTCTATTATAGCTAGACCGTGACTCTGTTATAGCTTGACCGCCACTCTAGTATAGCTGGGCCGCCACTCGATTATAGCTGGACTGCCAATCTATTATAGCTGGAATTCCTCTATTATAGCTGGACCGCCACTTTATTATAGCTAGACTGCCATTCTATTATAGCCGGACCGCCGCTCTAGTATGGCTGGACTGCCACTCTATTATAGCTGGGCCGCCACTCTATTATAGCTGGACTGCCACTCTATGATAGCTGGGCCGCCACTCTATTAAAGCTGGGCCGCCACTCTATTATAGCTGGACTGCCACTCTATTATAGCTGGACTGCCACTCTATTATAGCTGGGCCGCCACTCTATTATAGCTGGACTGCCACTCTATTATAGCTGGGCCGCCACTCTATTATAGCTGGGCCGCCACTCTATTATAGCTGGGCCGCCACTCTATTATAGCTGGGCCGCCACTCTATTATAGCTGGGCCGCCACTCTATTATAGCTGGGCCGCCACTCTATGATAGCTTGGCCGCCACTCTATGATAGTAACCAAGTTATTTTGAAGAGATAAGATGAAAGTAAAGGTTAAAATGAACAGAAATAAAAAACTGGCCGTTTCCAGTAGAGACTTGGGTAGTTTGTGTTTCTATTGTAGGTGAGGAGCAACTCATAGGAATGTACTCTTATCAACTTTCGAACAGTTTAACCTTTCGTATTTAGTTAAACGTCCATAAAAATGGCAGCCAGTTTCATAAGATGCTGTGAAGAAAATGAAAGAGAACCTGACTAAAGGGGAGGGAAACGTTCAGTTTCTTTTCAATTACCTACCGCTGTGAGAGCTCTTCAGCCCCAGAAATGTTCGTCATTATTGGTAGGCCTGAAGAAGCAGTGCTGGGAATGTGTCAGACAGAAAACTCAATCTACAAGCTTTAGAGCAAGTAGAACCTGTTGTCACAGTAACTGAATGTTTCTAAGACGAGTAGAGGGTAGGGCCCTCGAGTCCACCTTCATACGTCCATTCAATTCCTTAAACTGAATTGTTACTTGCATTCGATTGTAAAATAGGGTAAGTTGATCTCCTAGTTTAACAGTAGAATGTCCATGAACTCAAGTGATCTACTTATACAGGTTGATGAGATCCATATAGACTCGAGTGCTTCATAATAGAAAATTTATGGCACCAAGCCCATGAAGAACTACATGAAAATCTCCTCATAAAACTAAAACCACAGAACTGTATTCTGAAAAAAAAGTTCATTTTTCAATAATAATATTTGACTGATTGAGAGACAGCTATTTAATATTAATAAGCACTGAAGTGTCATGGTGACATTACTGTGCTACGAGGAGTGCTTGAGACTTGAATTGTATCAACACTATTTGACGTAGTAGTGATCAGCGATTTAGATTTGAGTGATCTAGAAGACCGATGGAAGTACTCGTGGCGTAGCCAGTGGTGGAGCAGAGCTAGCAGCTATCCCCACAGACACCATTTTTTTAAATACAAAAGTCTTTTCAATGAATTAACACTTTTTTTCGTTTCTCAAACAAATTTATTTAAAAAAAACTTTTCTTTAATTAAGAACATATATTTTTTTCATCGGCATAATTTCTGATAGTAAATAGCAAACAGCGACATTAAGACAATCCAACAATTAGTCTCCAACTGCTCATCTTGTCCTATCCTTAAGTTTGACGTAGATCAAAAGGGAAGGGCGTAGATCAAAAGTACATTCAGAGGATTTCAAATGCGTTAAGATACGCCAAATTCAACCATTAAAGATACGCCCAATTCAACCATTAAAGATACGCCCAATTCAACCATTAAAGATACGCCAAATTCAACCATTAAAGATACGCCAAATTCAACCATTAAAGATACGCCCAATTCAACCATTAAAGATACGCCAAATTCAACCATTAAAGATACGCCCAATTCAACCATTAAAGATACGCCCAATTCAACCATTAAAGATACGCCAAATTCAACCATTAAAGATACGCCTATTTCAATAATTAAAGGTACGCCTATTTCAACCATTAAATGTACGCCCAATTCAACCATTAAATGTACGCCCAATTCAACCATTAAAGATACGCCCAATTCAACCATTAAAGATACGCCCATTTCAACCATTAAAGATACGCCCATTTCAACCATTAAAGGTACGCCCATTTCAACCATTAAAGGTACGCCCAATTAAACCATTAAAGGTACGCCTAATGCAACCATTAAAGGTACGCCCAATTCAACCATTAAATGTACGCCCATTTCAACCATTAAAGGTACGCCCAATTCAACCATTAAAGATACGCCCATTTCAACCATTAAAGATACGCCCATTTCAACCATTAAAGATACGCCCATTTCAACCATTAAAGGTACGCCCAATGCAACCATTAAAGGTACGCCCAATTCAACCATTAAATGTACGCCCATTTCAACCATTAAGGGTTCGCCCAATTCAACCATTAAAGATACGCCCATTTCAACCATTAAAGATACGCCCATTTCAACCATTAAAGATACGCCCATTTCAACCATTAAAGGTACGCCCAATGCAACCATTAAAGATACGCCTAATTCAACCATTAAAGGTACGCCCAATGCAACCATTAAAGATACGCCCATTTCAACCATTAAAGATACGCCCATTTCAACCATTTAAGATACGCCCATTTCAACCATTACAGGTACGCCCAATTCAACCATTAAAGATACGCCCATTTCAACCATTAAAGATACGCCCATTTCAACCATTAAAGGTACGCCCAATTCAACCATTAAAGATACGCCCATTTCAACCATTAAAGATACGCCCAATTCAACCATCAAAATGTGTGACAGTAACAGCCGCTGTCTGTTGAAGCGTGAAAAATGTCGTGACCAACAATTAATGGTGGACTGGGAGACCAGGAAGATCTCTGTGGGCCGATGTAGTGTGTGCCACCTAGGCTGCCTGTCCGGTGATATTTGGGTCCGTTATGCCGGGTATTACTTTGGCCGCCCTGCTGGTGATATATGGGCCACCTGAGCTGGTTCTGCTGGTGATTTATGGGCCACCTGGGCTGGTTCTGCTGGTGATATATGGGCCACCTGGTCTGGTTCTGCTGGTGATTTATGGGCCATCACGGCTGGTTCTGCTGGTGATTTATGGGCCACCTGAGCTTGTTCTCTTGGTGATTTATGGGACACCTGGGCTCGTTCTGCTGGTTATATATGGGCCACCTGGGCTGGTTCTGCGGGCGATATATGGGCAATCTGGGCTGGTTTTGATGGTGATATATGGGCCACCTGGTCTGGTTCTGCTGGTGATATATGAGCAATCTGACATAGTTCTGCTGGTGATAAATGGGCAATCTGGGCTAGTTCTGCTGGTGATTTATGGGCCACCTGTGCTGGTTCTGCTAGTGATCTCTGGACCACCTGAGCTGGTTCTACCGGTGATATATGGGCCACATTGGCTTGTTCTGCCGGTCATATATGGGCCACAACGATGGTGCTTCTGTTGATATATGGGCCACCTGGGTGGGTTCTGCTGGTGATATATGGGCTACCTGGGCTGGTTCTGCCGGTGATATATGGGCCACCTAGGCTTGTTCTGCTGGTTATACATGGGCCTCCTGGGCTATTTCTGCTGGATGTATATGGGGACCCCTGAGCTGGTTCTGCTGTAAATATATGGGCCACTTGAGTTGGTTCTGCTATTAATATATAGACTAACTGAGCTGGTACTTCTGGTTATATATGGACCACCTAAGCTGTTTCTGCTGGTTATGTAAGGGCTACCTGAGCTCGTTCTGCTGGTGATTTATGGGCCACCTGGACTGGTTCTGCTGGTGGTATATGGGGCCACCTGAGCTGGTACTGCTGTTAATATATGGGCCACCAGAGCTGGTTCTGCTGTTAATATATGTGCCACCTGAGGTGGTACTGCAGGTGATATATGGGCCACCTATGCTGTTTCTGCTGGTTGTTTAAGGGCCACCTGAGCTGGTTCTGCTGTCTATGTACGGTCACTGAGCTGGTTCTGCTTGTTATTTATGGGACACCTGAGCTGGTTCTGCTGGATATGTATGGGCCACCTAAGCTTGTTCTTCTGCTGGTATATGGGCCACCTGTGTTGGTTCGGTTGGTGATATATGGGCCACCTGAGCTTGTTCTTCTGTTAATATATGGGCCACCTTAGTAGGTTCTGCTGTTAATATATGGGCCACCTTAGTAGGTTCTGCTGTTAATATTGGGTCACCTGGGTTGTTATGTTGGTGAGATATGTGCAACATTGGTTGGTTCTGGTGGTGATGTAAAGGCCACCTGAGCTGGTTCTGCTGTTAATATATGGGCCACCTGGGTTGTTATTTTGGTGATGTATATGCCACCTCGGCTGGTTCTGCTGGTGATGTAAAGGCCACCTGAGCTGGTTCTGCTGGTGATTTATGGGCCACCTGGGCTGGTTCTGTGGGTGATATATGGGCCACCTGGGCTGGTTCTGCTGATGATATCTGGACCACCTGGGCTTGTTCTATGGGTGAAATATGGGCCACCGGGGCTGATTCTGCTGATGATATATGGGCCACCTGAGCTTGTTCTTCTGCTGGTATATGGGCCACCTGTGTTGGTTCGGTTGGTGATATATGGGCCACCTGAGCTTGTTCTTCTGTTAATATATGGGCCACCTTAGTAGGTTCTGCTGTTAATATATGGGTCACCTGGGTTGTTATGTTGGTGAGATATGTGCAACATTGGCTGGTTCTGCTGGTGATGTAAAGGCCACCTGAGCTGGTTCTGCTCGTGATTTATGGGCCACCTGGGTTGGTTCGGTTGGTGATATATGGGCCACCTGGGCTTGTTCTTCTGTTAATATATGGGCCACCTTAGTAGGTTCTGCTGTTAATATTGGGTCACCTGGGTTGTTATGTTTGTGAGATATGTGCAACATTGGTTGGTTCTGGTGGTGATGTAAAGGCCACCTGAGCTGGTTCTGCTGTTAATATATGGGCCACCTGGGTTGTTATGTTGGTGATGTATATGCCACCTCGGCTGGTTCTGCTGGTGATGTAAAGGCCACCTGAGCTGGTTCTGCTGGTGATTTATGGGCCACCTGGGCTGGTTCTGTGGGTGATATATGGGCCACCTGGGCTGGTTTTGCTGGTGATATATGGGCGTCCTGGGCTGTTTCTGCTTGTGATATATGAGCCACCTGGGTTGATTCTTTGTGTGATATATGGTGGGCCACCTGGGCTGGTTCTGCTGTTAATATATGGGCCAGCTAAGATGGTTATGCTGTTAATAGAATGGCCACCTTAGCTGGCTCTGCTGATTATGCATGGGAAACCTGAGCTGGTTCTGCTGTTAATATATGGGCCACCTGAGCTGGTTATGCTGTTTTTATATGGGCCATCTGAGCTGGTTCATTTGTTTCTATATGGGCCACCTGAGCTGGTTCTGTTGGTTATGTATTGACCACCTGAGCTGGTTCTGCTGGTTATGTATGGGCCACCTGAGCTGGTTCTGCTGGTTATATATGGGCCATCTGAGCTGGATCTGCTGGTTATGTATTGGAAACCTGAGCTTGTTCTGCTGGTTATATATCGGCCACCTGAGCTGGATCTGCTAGTTATATATGGGCCACCAAAGCTGTTTCTGCTGGTTATGTAAGGGCCACCTGAGCTGGTTCTACTGGCTATGTATGGGTCACCTGAGCTGGTTCTGCTTGTTATGTATGGGCGACCTGAACTGGTTCTGCTGGTTATATATGAGCCACCTGAGCTGGTTCTGCTGGTTTTATATGGGCCACTTGAGCTGGTTTTGCTGGTGTTACATTGGCCACCTGAGCTGGTTCTGCTGGTTGTATATGAGCCACCTGAGCTTGTTCTGCAGGTGGCATATGGGCCACCTGAGCTGGTTCTGCTGGTGGTATGTGGGCCACCTGAGCTGGTCCTGCTGGTGATATATGGGCCACCTGAGCTGGTTCTGCTGGTGGTATATGGGCCACCTGAGCTGGTTCTGCAGGTGGTATATGGGCCACCTGAGCTGGTTCTGCAGGTGGTATATGGGCCACCTGAGCTGGTTCTGCTGGTGGTATATGGGCCACCTGAGCTGGTTCTGCTGGTGGTATATGGGCCACCTGAGCTGGTTCTGCTGGTGTTATATGGGCCTCCTGAGCTGGGTCTTCGGGTGGT
>CAXITT010000218.1:183592-215261 GCA_964033795.1 Lymnaea stagnalis
TGAGCTGGTTCTGCTGGTGGTATATGGGCCACCTGAGCTGGTTCTGCTGGTGGTATATGGGCCACCTGAGCTGGTTCTGCTGGTGGTATATGGGCCACCTGAGCTGATTCTGCTGGTGGTATATGGGCCACCTGAGCTGGGTCTGCTGGTGATTTATGGGCCACCTGAGCTGGTTCTGCTGGTGGTATATGGGCCACCTGAGCTGGTTCAGCTGGTGGTATATGGGCCACCTGAGCTGGTTCTGCTGGTGATAATTGGACCGCCCGGTCCGTCTCCTGATATATGTCACAGAGATGAAGTTAAGGAACAACATATACAATCTTTTACAATAATTAGATGAATTTAACTGGTAAAGACAGTAATAGGCCTACTCATAACAGGTAGGCGATACTGACTGACATATCTTGTAAACACATTAATAGACCCTCACAGCACATGCCGTATTTTAAATATCGACACAATAACGAATGAGTTTAATTTTAGGTTTGACAGCTTTAATAGAAAACATTTTTAAATACGGCTGAAAACGATTAAGTTCTAAAGTATATTTTGAAGATGAATAAAAAGAAATAAATTAAATTAAAAAGTTCAAGTAAATCCAAATAATTCCTGAGAATTGGAACCTGGTACTGATGAACGCAAGGCGTTTTCTCTATAGCAAGACAATGAAACGACAGTCCATGAGTTAAGAATAAACCATAAGCCACCAATAGTTGCTTATGCCCACTAACATTGCCACCAAAAGTTGCTTGCCAACTAACATGTGCCACCAAGAGTTGCGTTGCTTATGCCCACTAACATATGCCACCAAGAGTTGCTTATGCGCACAAACATATGCCACCAAGAGTTGCTTATACCCACTAACATTGCCACCAAAAGTTGCTTGCCATCTAACATATGCCACCAAGAGTTGCTTATGCCCACTAACATATGCCACCAAGAGTTGCTTGCCCACTAACATTTTCTCTTGGTTCTGGTGTTGCTAAAACTCAATGTACTCTTCACTCACATTGATCGCTTACTGTACGACTGTCTTATTTTAAGGTTAGACAACCTGTGACCTGGGCGGCAAACAAATCGCTGACCCTGTGTTAGAGGGGCTGAAGGTAGCGGCCGCTCCACTCCCCCTGAGGATTTAAAACGTGTGTAGTTTATTTAAGAAATAGTGTTTTTAATCGGTAAAATTTCTGAAAATTAAAAACATGGCAAAAATTAGTTACTTGGAACTACATGGACGAAAACTAGAAATGTGTTTTCACTGCTCTTCGTGTTTAGTCTGTCATCATTAAGTGTAGCACTGTATCTCCACTGCTCTTCGTATTAAGTCTGTCATCATGAAGTGTAGCACTGTATCTCGACTGCTCTTCGTGTTTAGTATTTCATCATTAAGTGTAGCACTGTAACTCCACTGCGCTTCGTGTTTAGTCTGTCATCATTAAGTGTAGCACTGTGTCTCCACTGCTCTTAGTGTTTAGTCTGTCATCATTAAGTGTAGCACCGTATCTCCACTGCTCTTCGTGTTCAGTCTGTCATCATTAAGTGTAGCACTGTATATCCACTGCTCTTCGTGTTTAGTATTTCATCATTAAGTGTAGCACTGTAACTCCACTGCGCTTCGGGTTTAGTCTGTCATCATTAAGTGTAGCACTGTGTCTCCACTGCTCTTAGTGTTTAGTCTGTCATCATTAAGTGTAGCACTGTGTCTTCACTGCTCTTAGTGTTTAGTCTGTCACCATAAAGTGTAGCACTGTATCTCCACTGCTCTTCGTGTTTAGTCTTCATCATTAAGTGTAGCACTGTATCTCCACTGCTCCTAGTGTTCAGTCTGTCATCATTAAGTGTAACACTGTGTCTCCACTGCTTCTAGTGTTCAGTCTGTGATCATTAAGTGTAGCACTGTGTCTCCACTGCTCCTAGTGTTCAGTTTGTCATCATTAAGTGTAGCTTTTCTAGTTGCTTCTCAAGACTTCAATCACATGCGGCTGTTGAATTTATTCATCTCTATCACCATGTTTTGCCAACTATATCTGTGTCAGCCATACCCTTGTCCTCCCAGCTTTTTGTTGACAATTTCGAGCAATGCCTTTGTCATTTGAGACAATACTATTATAACATTGGCAGTTTCATGCTAACGATGATAGAAGTCTGCTCAATGATGCAAAATAAATTTAAATGATCGGCTATTTTTAAATAAGTTAAATAATTCTTCTATGACACTGAAATAATTTGATTGATTTTCGCCTCCGTTGTTGTTTGTTGAGAGACTAAATTTATGTATTACGAACTACATTTGTGATTCGATTAGTTAGGCTAATTAATCCCACGTGTTTTAGGAGTACTATCTCAGAATATAAATATGCAAGGGGAACGAAAAATTGAATTCTAAAACATGAACTTATTCTAAGTTACATTTACAAAAAAGTTTTAAGAGCAAAGCAAACAAATCCTTTCAAGGTTATGTAAAGGTCACAAAGCTGCCCGCAGGGGTCGTCGTCTATCTTCTGCTATTCTCTTGGAAGTCGTTTGACGCGCGGGGCTGACTGCGGGATAGAAATGAGAACTGTTGAATTGTCTTTTGTCTGCATGGAGCCCCCACGACGTTCAATTATCACATTAAAAAACATCTCTTGAGTCTGATGATTGACTCCACGAAACATTCAATTTTAAGTTCGTGAAATCATATGAAGAGGGTCAATGAATGAATCAAACATTCTTTTTTTTCCTCAGTAATTTTTTAAAATAACTTTTATTTACAATGTAACTACTACAAAAGTAGCTCTATGTATAATGTTCTCACTTGCGAAGTGTTTCAGCTAAGAAGTACCCACACCTGAACTCAACCAGTCCCTTCTAGAACGTAACCCAACCAAAGACTACTATATCACGCAACAGTCATTATCAACACTTATCACCCACCAGCTACTACTAGAACTTAACCCAACCAGAGACTACTATCTTATCATGCACCAGTCATTATCAACACTTATCACCCATCAGTCACTACCAACACTCATCAACCATCAGTCACTAACGCCACTTATCACCCATCAGTCAATACAACCACTAATCTCTCCCCCAGTCACTACCACCACTAATCTCTCCCCGATCACTAACATCACTTATCTCTCCCCAGTCACTACCATCACTAATCTCTCCCCAGTCACTACCATCACTAATCTCTCCCACAGTCACTACCATCACTAATCTCTCCCCAGTCACTACCGTCACTAATCTCTCCCCAGTCACAACCATCACTAATCTCTCCCCGGTCACTAACATCACTTACTTCTCCCCAGTCACTACCATCACTAATCTCTCCCCAATCACTACCATCACTAATCTCTCCCCAGTCACTACCATCACTAATCTCTCCCCAGTCACTACCACCACATATCTCTCCCCCAGTCACTACCACCACTAATCTCTTCCAAGTCACTACCACCACTTATCTCTCCCCCCGTCACTACCACCACTAATCTCTCCCCAGTCACTACCACCACTAATCTCTCCCCAGTCACTACCCTTACTTATCTCTCCCCAGTCACTACCACCACTAATCTCTCCCCAGTCACTACCACCACGTATATCTTCCCCAGTCACTACCACCACTAATCTCTGCATAGTCACTACCACCACTCACCTCTCCCCCAGTCACTACCACCACTCAACAAAACCAGTCACTGAATGTATCTCGACTGTTTGTAAGCACTCAACAAAATATTCCTAGTTCTTGTACTGTTCGAGCACAATCATATCAAATACCTTTGGATAAAGCTGCTTGTAGTTGTCAAATGTAAAGATATGAGAAGTCCCGCACATTACGAAAAAGATAATTATTTTATAAGTTAAATAGATCACTGCATACGCTATTTATGTGACAATAGGATGTAATGTGTACCTCAGTTTATGTGTATATGTGGACCTCAGTTTCTGTGTGTATGTGTACCTCAGTTTCTATGTGTATATATGTACCTCAGTTTCTGTGTATATGTGTACTTCAGTTTCTATGTGTATGTGTACCTCATTTTCTGTGTGTATGTGTACCTCATTTTCTGTGTGTATATGTGTAACTCAGTTTGTGTGTGTTTGTGTACCTCAGTTTCTGTCTGTTCATTCTATCCAATGCTGGATTAACCTAAAGTCAAATGCTATATGTGCCAATGGGCCCCGTGCCTTTTATGGGTCCCGCGACCAAGGATTTGAATTTTTAGGGGTTGGGACTCGATTTAATTGTATAATTACATGTGTAGAGTACTGAATCGATTTGTGCGCCATGTGACAGGTAACATTTCAACTCCTTAGGAGCCCTGTGATTTTTAGGGGGCCCCAAAACAAGGGATCCAACTTTTGTTAGCGTTAAGATTCATTAATGATAAGATGATATGGAATTAAGTAGTTAATGTGCTTGGTGCGCCACTGGGTAGGCACTGAGGCTTGCACAACAAATTGGATTATTATGACACTTGATTGTTTCTATTGTGACACTTGGTGTTGTTCACATAATGTTTGCAAACAAAATAAAAGTACAGCAGTCGTTGGAGTGTTGGCCTAAGAGAACAGCAGTCGATGGAGTGTTGGTCTAAGAGAACAGCAGTCGATGGAGTGTTGGTCTAAGAGAACAGCAGTCGATGGAGTGTTGGTCTAAGAGAACATCAGTTGTTGGAGTTTTTGTCTAAGATAACAGCAGTCGATGGAGTGTTGGCCTAAGAGAACAGCAGTCGATGGAGTGTTGGTCTAAGAGAACATCAGTTGTTGGAGTTTTTGTCTAAGAGAATAGCAGTCGATGGAGTGTTGGTCTAAGAGAACAGCAGTCGATGGAGTGTTGGTCTAAGAGAACAGCAGTCGATGGAGTGTTGCTCTAAGAGAACAGCAGTTGATGGAGTGTTGGCCTAAGAGAACAGCAGTCGATGGAGTGTTGGTCTAAGAGAACAGCAGTCGATGGAGTGTTGGTCTAAGAGAACAGCAGTCGATGGAGTGTTGGTCTAAGAGAACAGCAGTCGATGGAGTGTTGGTCTAAGATAACAGCAGTCGATGGAGTGTTGGTCTAAGAGAACAGCAGTCGTTTGAGTGTTGGTCTAAGAGAACAGCAGTCGTTGGAGTTTTGGTCTAAGAGAACATCAGTTGTTGGAGTTTTTGTCTAAGATAACAGCAGTCGATGGAGTGTTGGTCTAAGAGAACAGCAGTCGTTTGAGTGTTGGTCTAAGAGAACAGCAGTCGTTGGAGTTTTAGTCTAAGAGAACATCAGTTGTTGGAGTTTTTGTCTAAGATAACAGGAGTCGATGGAGTGTTGGTCTAAGAGAACAGCAGTCGTTTGAGTGTTGGTCTAAGAGAACAGCAGTCGTTGGAGTGTTGGTCTAACTGACCAGCCGTCGTTGGAATGTTGGTCTAAGAGTACAGCAGTCGTTGGAGTGTTGGTCTAAGAGTACAGCAGTCGTTGGAGTGTTGGTCTAAGAGAACAGCAGTCGTTGGAGTTTTCATCTAAGAGAACAGCAGTCGTTTAAGTGTTGGTCTAAGAGAACAGCAGTCGTTGGAATTTTGGTCTAAGAGAACAGCAGTCGTTGGAGTTTTGGTCTAAGAGAACAGCAGTCGTTTGAGTTTTGGTCTAAGAGAACAGCAGTCGTTGAAGTGTTGGTCTAAGAGAACAGCAGTCGTTGGAGTGTTGGTCTAAGAGTACAGCCGTCGTTGGAATTTTGGTCTAAGAGAATAGCAGTCGTTGGAGTTTTGGTCTAAGAGTACAGCAGTCGTTGGAGTTTTGGTCTAAGAGAACAGTAGTCTTTGGAGTTTTGGTCTAAGAGAACAGCAGTCGTTGAAGTTTTGGTTTAAGAGAACAGCATTCGTTGGAGTGTTGGTCTAAGAGTACAGCAGTCGTTGGAGTTTTGGTCTAAGAGAACAGCAGTCGTTGGAGTTTTGGTCTAAGAGAATAGCAGTCGTTGAAGTTTTGGTCTAAGAGAACAGCAGTCGTTGAAGTGTTGGTCTAAGAGAACAGCATTCGTTGGAGTTTTGGTCTAAGAGAACAGCAGTCGTTGGAGTTTTGGTCTAAGAGAACAGCAGGCGATGGAGTGTTGGTCTAAGAGTACAGCAGTCGTTTGAGTTTTGGTCTAAGAGAACAGCAGTCGTGTGAGTTTTGGTCTAAGAGAACAGCAGTCGATGGAGTGTTGGTCTAAGAGTACAGCAGTCGTTGAAGTGTTGGTCTAAGAGAACAGCAGTCGTTGGAGTGTTGGTCTAAGAGAACAGCAGTCGTTGGAGTGTTGGTCTAAGAGTACAGCAATCGTTGGAGTGTTGGTCAACCGTTTATTCAGGGAATGAACAACATGGACTATCATGTTAGTGTCAGGATGGGCCTGTCATGCTGGTGTCAAGATGTGCCTATTATGCTGGTGTCAAGTTGTACTTATCATGGTGGTGTCAAGATGTGCCTATCATGCTGCTGTCAAGATGTGTCTAACATGCTGGTATCAAGATGTGCATATTATGCTGGTTTCAAGATGGTCCTATTATGCCGGTATCAAGATGTCCCTATAATGCTGGTGTCAAGATGGGCCTAGCATGCTGGTATCCAGATGTGCCTATTATGCTGGTTTCAAGATGGGCCTATCATGCTGTGTCAAGATGGGCCTATCATGCCGGAATCAAGTTGTGCCTATCATGCTGGTGTCAAGATGGGCCTATTATGCTGGAGCAAAGATGTGCCTATCACGTTGACGTCAAGATGGGCTCATCATAGTGATGTCAAGATGGGCTCATCATGCTGATGTCAAGATGTGGCTATCATGCTGGTGTTAAGATGTGACTATCATGCTGGTGTCAAGATGAGCCTATCATGCTGGTGTTAAGATGTGACTATCATGCTGGTGTCAAGATGAGCCTATCATGCTGGTGTCAAGATGGGGGTATCATGCTGGTGTCAAGATGGACTTATCATCATGTTGTCAAAATGGGCCTATTACGCTGGTGTCAATATGGGGCTATCATGCAGGTGTCAAGATATGGCCATCATGCTGGTGTCAAGATGTGCCTATCATGATGGTGTCAAGTGTCTCCTTTTGAAGCAATTTTTTTTTTTTGAAGGGTGTAGATTAAAGATTAAGTGAGTGAAACACATTAAGTCAATGTCAAGAGGTTTGACAGAACGCCATGAAGACTTTCGTGAGATGTTTGAGTTAGTTTCAGAACCTGCGACTTCTGTTTCTACTGCATTTCAAACCTCTGCACTTCTTTCTTCCAAATCAGTAGACGAGCCTACTGGTCCACATGTAAAAACTGAAATAACTTTGCCAATTAATTTCTTTTATTGACACGTTCTACTTTTTAACCACGACACAAAATACCAGACTCTATCTCAACATCGAAATAATCTGTATGAGCTACTGTTAGTCCTCCTGAATCAACTATACCGGCTGAATAATCTACTGATGAAATATCTCCATTAAAAGATTCCTTATGTTTTGTATGTTTTATATCATAAAGAGTGTAACAGTGTCCTATCTGTAAACTTAATATTCACGTTAGAGGTGGTCATAATTCTTAAAGCTAGAGATATACAATGTGCATATGCTGCATCATATCTGTTAGAGTAGGATTGTTTAAAAAATCGAAAAGCGTTCAAATGTCATCTAGAGCAACAATGAGTTGGTAAAATGATGGAAACAATGAGTTGGTAAAATGATGGAAACAATGAGTTGGTAAAATGATGGAAACAAGAAGTTGGTAAAATGATGGAAACAATCAGTTGGTAAAATGATGGAAACAATCAGTTGGTAAGAAGATGGAAACAATCAGTTGGTAAGAAGATGGAAACAATCAGTTGGTAAGAAGATGGAAACAATCAGTTGGTAAGAAGATGGAAACAATCAGTTGGTAAGAAGATGGAAACAATCAGTTGGTAAAATGATGGAAACAATAAGTTGGTAAGAAGATGGAAACAATCAGCTGGTAAGAAGATGGAAACAATCAGTTGGTAAAATGATGGATCAAATAAGTTGGTAAAATGATGGAAACAATAAGTTGGTAACATGAGGGAAACAATCAGTTGGTAAGAAGATGGAAACAATCAGTTGGTAAGAAGATGGAAACTATCAGTTGGTAAGAACATGGAAACAATCAGTTGGTAAAATGATGGAAACAATCAGTTGGTAAGAAGATGGAAACAATAAGTTGGTAACATGATGGAAACAAGAAGTTGGTAAGAAGATGGAAACAATATGTTGGTAAAATGATGGAAACAATAAGTTGGTAACATGATGGAAACAATCAGTTGGTAAGAAGATGGGAACAATAAGTTGGTAAAATGACGGATCAAATAAGTTTGTAAAATGATGGAAACAATCAGTTGGTAAAATGATGGAAACAATCAGTTGGTAAGAAGATGGAAACAATAATTTGGTAACATGATGGAAACAAGAAGTTGGTAAGAAGATGGAAACAATATGTTGGTAAAATGATGGAAACAATAAGTTGGTAACATGATGGAAACAATCAGTTGGTAAGAAGATGGGAACAATAAGTTGGTAAAATGACGGATCAAATAAGTTTGTAAAATGATGGAAACAATCAGTTGGTTACATGATGGAAACAATCAGTTGGTAAGAAGATGGAAACAATAAGTTGGTAAAATGATGGATCAAATAAGTTGGTAAAATGACGGAAACAATCAGTTGGTAAAATGATGGAAACAATCAGTTGGTAAGAAGATGGAAACAATAAGTTGGTAAAATGATGGAAACAATCAGCTGGTAAAATGGTGGATCAAATAAGTTGGTAAAATGGTGGAAACAATCAGTTAGTAAAATGATTGAAACAATAAGTTGGTAAAATGATGGAAATAATATGCTGGTAAAGTGATGGAAACAATATGTTGGTAAAATGATGGAAACAATGAGTTGGTAAAATGATGGAAACAATATGTTGGTAAAATGATGGAAACAATATGTTGTAAAATGATGTAAACAATATGTTGGTAAAATGATGGAAACAATATGTTGTTAAAATGATGGAAACAATGAGTTGTTAAAATAATGGAAACAATGAGTTGGTAAAATGATGGAAACAATGAGTTGGTAAAATGATGGAAACAATATGTTGGTAAAATGATGGAAACAATATGTTGTAAAATGATGTAAACAATATGTTGGTAAAATGATGGAAACAATATGTTGTTAAAATGATGGAAACAATGAGTTGTTAAAATAATGGAAACAATGAGTTGGTAAAATGATGGAAACAATCAGTTGTTATAAAGATGGAAACAATCAGTTGTTAAAATGAAGGGCACAATAAGTTGGTAAAAAGATGGATACAATCAGTTGGTAAAATGAAGGGCACAATCAGTTGGTAAAAAGATGGAAACAATCAGTTGGTAAAATGAAGGGAACAATCAGTTGGTAAGAAGATGGAAACAATGAGTTGGTAAAATGTTGGAAATATCTGACAAAAAGTTCTCGCCAGTTGACTGTGGATTTATAGTACGGATTTGAATTCCTGAATGTGACAAAGGTCTTGATGACAAACGCAATATGTTGGCTGTCGTGATAGATGTGCAGGATGATGTCTACAACAGAGTTCAGTTTTCTGTGTAATAAGATTATATTGACACCCGAAAGCAATCTGGTGAATCAACAAATCTCTATTAAATCCCTGGAACTGGACAATGATTTGTTGAGTGCATATACAACACCTATAGTTAAAATAGAACATCTTTATTTTTTAAATGTACTTTGTAATTCCAAATGCTATTCAAATGCTAAAATAGATTTAAAACAAACACAAACAAACAACCAGAAAAGTCCAAAGAGCCCTTTGGCACTTTTAATGTTTGTATTTGTTTTATTTGTTAGTACGTCTAATCCCTTTGTATGTTATTATATACTTTACCTAAGTCTTGGCAGGCTTGCTGTATACGGATAAGACTTTTATAGATGACTAATTATTCTAGTCAAAGTGGGAAATATATAGAATGCCCGTAACCCACCCACCAAATGGTCATCAGTTGAAAACAGAGCAGCAAGGGGAGGCTACCTACTCGTTCTACAAAGGATAGCTAAGAACATACTCTCCAACCAATTTTCAACCTACAGCTGTTAGTCCATATCTTGGAGACAACAGCGCATTTTTTTGTACATTTAAAAAAAAACAACAAAAAAAACAAAAAAAACAATTGGATGTCGGTGAAAAAGAAGGAGATGAGGCATAAGGAGAACAAGTACATTCAAATAGCGAGACTTGTATTTATTAAAATTTAACATACTTGCACATATTATTATGATTGCAAATAACTTCTTTTTGATAAAGTTGACTTTGTGTCCAGATGTTAGTCGTTTTACCTTAGGCGTATGGTGTTTGACTTTGTGTCTAGGCGTAAGGTTTTTGACTTTGTGTCTAGATGTAAGGTGTTTCGACTTTGTGTTTTGGCGTAAGGTGTTTGACTTTGTGTCTAGGCATAAAGTGTTTGACTTTGTGTCTAGGCATAAAGTGTTTGACTTTGTGTCTAGACGTAAGGTGTTTGACTTTGTGTTTTGGCGTAAGGTGTTTGACTTTGTGTCTAGGCGTAAGGTGTTTGACTTTGTGTCTAGGCGTAAGGTGGTTGACTTTGTGTCTAGAAGTAAGGTGTTTGACTTTGTGTCTAGGCGTAAGGTGGTTGACTTTGTGTTTAGGTGTAAGGTGTTTGACTTTGTGTTTTGGCGTAAGGTGTTTGACTTTGTGTCTAGGCGTAAGGTGTTTGACTTTGTGTTTTGGCGTAAGGTGTTTGACTTTGTGTTTTGGCGTAAGATATTTAACTTTGTGTCAAGACGTAAGGTGTTGGACTTTGTGTCTAGTCATAAGATGTTTGACTTTGTGTCAAGACATAAGATGTTTGACTTTTGGTCTAGATGTAAGGTGTTTGACTTTGTGTCTAGACGTAAGGTGTTTGCCTTTTTATCTTGGTGTAAGGTGTTTGACTTTGTATCCATTCGTAAGGTGTTTGACTTTGTGTTTTGGCCGTAAGGTGTTTGACTTTGTGTCTAGGCGTAAGGTGTTTGACTTTGATACTAGGTGTTAGGTGTTTGACTTTGTGTATGTACGTAAGGTGGTTGACTTTGTGTCTAGCCGTAAGGTGTTTGACTTTGTGTCTAGACGAAAGGTGTTTGACTTTGTGTCTAGGTGTAAGGTGTTTGACTTTATGTCTAGGCGTAATGTGTTTGACTTTGTGTCTACGCGTAAGGTGTTTGACTTTGTGTCTAGACATAAGGTGTTTAACTTTGTATCTAGACGTAAGGTGTTTGACTTTTTGTCTAAGCGTAAGGTGTTTGACTTTGTGTCTACGCGTAAGGTGTTTGACTTTTTGTCTAGACGTAAGGTGTTTGACTTTGTGTCTACGCGTAAGGTGTTTGACTTTGTGTTTTGGCGTAATGTGTTCTACTTTATATTGTTCCTGATGGATATAAATAGGGATCTAAAAGAGTCTTTGAGTGTTTGTTAAGCATTATTCATTTCTATACTGTTCTGATGATTTTCTCGGTATCACTGATTTGTCTTTAGATACGGGATCTCACCATATTATGGATCCCATGGGGATCCAAGTGGGGTCGAGATACGCCATAGAACGGGATCCCATCTGGATCCCAATGGGGACGGGATCCCACCGTGAATGTTAAATGGGATCCCCCTTTGAATCAGAATCCCATCGGATCGGGATCGGAAAAGGGATCTCAATTAGATGGGGATCCTATTGGGATCTTAAAACCCGGGCCACACCGTGTATATTGCTATATTAAATAGATATATGTGCGTGTATGTCTTTTGACAAATTTAAGCACAGTGATAGCAGTGTTTATTGGACAAGTTTAAACACTGTCATTGAAGTGTCCATTTGAAACCTGTAAATATTGACATAGAAGCGCCTAATTGATACGGATAAAACTTTGCTATAGGAGTGTGTTGACACTATAAATTATAGTTATTAGGGATCCTTTCCCGTAATCCATGGATCCAGGACAATTTTTGGTAACAAAAGACTTCCCTGTAAATGATCCCTTTCCGGGTAATCCCGAAAACAAACTTTAACGAACGATCTTGTCAATTTTTTAAATTTTTTTTTATTTCAGATCCTATCTGTCATAGTTTATATGGTAATGTCTATCTAGGTCAAGTGAAATGTATTTCTATAAGCACATCTTATATATTTTTATGGCAATGTCTATCAGATCATGTGGCATGTGTATCTATATGTTTATATATGGTAAAATTGATAACGTTTTAGAGTAATGTGTATCTAGGTAGTTTCAAGTTTATTTTTATATGATCATATTATATTGAATAGTTTAAATATGATTATATATTGTATAGTTTTTGTATGATCATATATTGTATAGTTTCTATATGTATAATAATAATAATAAAGTTTATTTGAAAAACACGCTTCATCCCCAAAAGCTCGAAGCGCGGTACAAAGTCAACCATATTAGAAAGAGAAATAAAAACAATCTAAAATTTACCACATTTAAAAACAGATGCAACAATATAAAACTACATACGAGCATACCAAGTCAAAGTCTTTCATCCCGTTTCAACCATAAGCAACACAAGCCAATATACATTAACTAAAAAAGATGGTAGATAGCATCACCCCAGAAGGTGTTTGCGAAATAGATGTGTTTTTAAATCGGTTTTAAAGGACTCCAGTGTCTGGCTGTTTCTGAGAGTGACTGGAAGGGCGTTCCAAATTGTTGGGCCATGTATGTAGGTCATGTGTATTGGATCCATTCCATTCCCGACTAAATCTAATTTTTAATCATGAATACTGGTCTCTGAATCGCCGAGTGTAGAGACAGAAAGGAATGGGATGGAAATCTACAAAATCACTTGACTAAAGAAATGAAAGGGATCAATCTGTTTCTCTGAGACTGCTATAATGTCAAGATCAAGTCAACTCAGTTTGTTGATAGTGGGCGTAGATAGTTTATAGTAAGTAGTCTTTAGAAGACCACAAGAATGTTCCATGACAACATTTGCTGCTGTTATTTTCCTAAAACATATCTTTAAATTATACTCCTTGTTAATAGCTAACAAAAGGACACGTTGATACGTTTTTAATAAGTGTGTTTGAAAAGTGGTAATATTTTTATGACAAACAATTGAAATGATCACGTGAAATTCTTGTTATATAAATAATGTTCTCGTGGGGAAAATTGAGCAGTTATTTGTTAACATTAATTTACGGGCTATCGTCTTAAAATCCTTAATATAATAAGTTCCTTCATGTACGTGGCTTGCTGGCTGCATAGCTGGCGGACTGGCTGGCTGGCAGACTGGGTGGCTGGCTGGCTAAATATTTGGACGGCTAATTAACCAATTTCTCGTCAATCTATCAAGCTGAAACTTCGCAAATAGACTCGTTGCCGATGATAACACATTCCTTCAATTTTCAGCACCAGTTCCCAAATATCCCCCCTCCCCCTTTCAAGGGGAATGTGAAGGAAATATAATGACACTAATTTCACGAAAACAAATTCACGATAACTGCGCAATGAGATTATAAAACACAAAAACTTGTACTTATTCATCATTTAAAGTAACATCTGACTACTTCAAATAAACATACTTGTACTTATTCATCCTTTGAAGTAACACCATACTACTTCAAAAAAACATAGTTGTACTTATTCATCCTTTGAAGTAACATCTGACTACTTCAAAAAAAATAGTTGTACTTGTTCATCTTTTGAAGTAACATCTGACTACTTCAAATAAACATACTTGTACTTATTCATCCTTTGAAGTAACACCATACTACTTCAAAACAACATAGTTGTACTTATTCATCATTTGAAGTAACATCTGACTACTTCAAAACAAAATAGTTGTACTTGTTCATCTTTTGAAGTAACATCTGACTACTTCAAATAAACATGCTTGTACTTATTCATCTTTTGAAGTAACATCAGACTACTTCAAAAAAAATAGTTGTACTTAGTCATCCTTTGAAGTAACATCTGACTACTTCAAAACAACAAATTTGTACTTATTCATCCTTTGAAGTAACATCTGACCACTTCAAAACAACATACTTGTACTTATTCATCTTTTGAAGTAATATCTGACTACTTCAAAACAACATAGTTGTACTTGTTCATCCTTTAAGTAACATCTGACTTCTTCAAAACAACATAGTTGTACTTGTTCAACCTTTGAAATAACATCTGACTACTTCAAAACAACATAGTTGTACTTGTTCATCCTTTAAGTAACATCTGACTTCTTCAAAACAACATAGTTGTACTTGTTCAACCTTTGAAATAACATCTGACTACTTCAAAACAACATAGTTGTACTTATTCATCCTTTGAAGTAACATCTGACTACTTCAAAACAACATAGTTGTACTTGTTCATCCTTTGAAGTAACATCTGACTTCTTCAGTAGGAACATAAAGAGTTCTAAAATAAGGAGACATATTGGATGGATGGCGCCACATTTTTCCCCGCAGCTATTTTCATTTCCTGATTGACCAAAAGGCCAGTGTCTAACTTCCATTTCCCGTAGATTCGACTGTACCAACAACTGATTTTGGGAGAGTGGGGGGCATAGTCTCCAGGGCCTTTAGGAATCAATAACAGATGATTCTTCCATGGCTGGCCTCCGATATGATCAAACGACAGTGATGCCATTATATTCAATAAGAAAAGACATTTTTTCCATTCATGGACGGTAACTAGTTCCATTGTTGTCATGTATTTTGTTTGATGTTTTCAGTCAGCTGGTATTATTTAGAAAATGATTTTACTCTTGAAACCCAAACACTCTTAGGAATTGCAAACCACAGATAATAAGACAGATAAATGGTGATTAACAAAGCCTTTATTTCTATACAGACTTTTTCTTTTGCGCAGGTCAACATTACCTTTCTCTCTACAATGATATTATTTAAATGCGCCCCCACCCCCCGCCGAAATCAACTTGATTCTTAACGTAATGATTGCTTTGATTTCCTATTCCTAGACGTTAATCTAGTTGGCGTTGTCTTACTACAACAAGCTTATTGGGTTGCTCAATTTTCTTTCAGTTTGTATAACTTTGCACAAGCAAAGTCAATAATAAACGTGAGATGTTTGACGCAATTATGTTGTATCTTTGAATTGCTCAGACTCCAAGTTGTCTATGTTTACTCAGTGAGGCTAAGGACTTTTCAAGTATTAAAATTATGAAATAAATAAAAATAACATGTCAAAGAAAACTGACGGTTGTTAAATTTGAAACAAATATTGAGTTATTCCAATGTGACAATGGAATTGAGTAAACTGTTGGAAGTTTGAAAGATGCTCAAAATGAAAGATCTTCGTCATTATTTTATTGACAGCAACCAACTTGTATCGGCTCTGTACAGAAATCATCTGTTGTCATATTTACAACTGATTGAATGAAGACATGGAGAGTTGAACAAACAAAACCAAGAGATAAATAAAAATAAAACAAAAAACTAATTGTCTAATTGTTATTGACATTGACGGTAAACAGGTGGACGGCGTTTAAAGCGAGAACACAAGAACAAAATCTTCCCAACTTGTTTGAATTCTTCCACCCACTAAGCAACCACTTTGAGCTATGTGTTTATACAATTGTTACAATGCTTTTCGAGCATACTATATTCATGAGATTTTACGAAGTGTTTCTCTTGACATTTGTACTGTGAATGAACAATTTCGAATGATCTCCTCTCTATCAATTCCTAGTGGGTGATCGTTAAGGGCCAACTTTGCTCTACTATATTTCAAGTGTCTGTTAATAGTTATGGTAATTGAATTATGATGATTGCACAGTTCAATGTTCCAACTGTAAGTTCTAACGGTAAGAGATCTATTATTTGTTTTTTTAAATGTATGTTGTAAAGTTGGTAAAAAATGGTTTTCTTTTGTAAATACATCATTTAATTTCATTCAGCTGTAAATGTAGAAGATAAAGTATGGCTCTATTATAAAATTGCAAGCTTGGCAGACAGTTGTCTCGCTAAGTGCTATCTCAGCCATTTATTTCAGTCAAGCTCGCATACTTCAACTTAGCAGGCTCCTGATGAGATGAAATCTCGGATCAGTACACAATTATTTTGTAAGAAACGTAGCACTGGAGTTGATATTTGATTACCTCGTGCGTCCCAACGTATTACCCTAAGATAATATTGATTTATCTTCTGGGGATGAGATAGAAGGTGGATCGGCTTAAAATCTTACCCCCCCCCCCCCCCCCCCCCCCCCCCTCCCCCCCCCCCCCCTTTTCGTTTGAGGTTTAACNGGTGGAACATGCATCTGAACTAGGTGGAACATGCATCTGAACTAGGTGGAACATGCATCTGAACTAGGTGGAACATGCATCTGAACTAGGTGGAACATGCATCTGAACTAGGTGGAACATGCATCTGAACTAGGTGGAACATGCATCTGAACTAGGTGGAACATGCATCTGAACTAGGTGGAACATGCATCTGAACTAGGTGGAACATGCATCTGAACTAGGTGGAACATGCATCTGAACTAGGTGGAACATGCATCTGAACTAGGTGGAACATGCATCTGAACTAGGTGGAACATGCATCTGAACTAGAACATAAGTGTGATAGAGATGGAAACAAAAATCAGAAATAGATGAAACATAACTCTGAAATGAATGGAAATGTTATTCATCAATTTCAATAATGTATTTTCTTGTATTCAAAATTCTGGTATTTAAATTCAACATCTGTCCACTGTGCTGTTAAATTATAATTATAATAGCCAACAAATTTTATTGAACACGTATACTGGAACATACCTCTTGACAATAAAATCCTGCATATTTATTAATGTTGAAAAGAAAAAAAGGTCTCGTTATAGATATTATATAAAAGTGTTTTAATGATCTGATCAAATAGATTGATCGTTTACTTGAGACAAGAATGGATTCAGTGATCATCAATTATTGATATGTTTCCAGACAATTGAACATTTAATTTTTTTAAATTTCTTTTTGACGCTGGGATGCTGTACTATTCTTCTTCTAAGGATGGTGCTAAGATAATGTCAACATTACAGCTGTTATGTACGTACAGTATGTAGTACCAGGTATGTGCTATGGTCATAAACAAAGTAAGAAGCAAGACACAGTAATAATGTTGTCATTATGTATAATTGAATCATTACTATTATTTTCAAATATGAAATAACATACTGCGATATATTTAAATCCTAATAAGTTTATTTATATGTAATAATACATTCCACGTGGAATACAAATATATTCGAGCTAAAAGTATGCAGACATGAGAGTTGTATAATCCACACATGCCGACAGTAGTGCCATCAGCTAATGACGCTAATTAAATAAACATTTCCTTTACACCCATTTGAAAGGTTATGTCTCTCGTCATTTGAGACGTAAAAAGACGGCTCCATGATTTATTCAAATCTTTTACAGGGAACACAAAAAAATAATAAATTAATACATTTTAAGAACATATTTTTAAAAAAGGAACTTATATGAAGCAGTTGCTACCTTGAGAAAATTTTATAAAAATAAATTTCGTTTGATTGGCTTTTTTCAAGTTCTCTTAAAACTAAAAACAACAGAACGCAGCCTAGACACAAACATGGTGAGATTTTATTAGCCGTACCGGGTAACCAATTAATCAGACTTGTGATTCTGATGTGGGCTTGTTTGTTCCAGCTCGCACCCTTCACTCCCCTCCCCTCCCCTCCTCAGCGTAGCCTTTCAATGCCTGGGAGCGGTTGTTTTTACCTTCACTTTTGCCTCACGCAAAACTCCAAGTCAGAGCCGGCCTGGAGCCTGGACAGAAATGATACGGGGCTTGATTGGCGTAGACAGGTATGGAGTCCCATCAAAGGGGAATAGAAGAGAGGGCAAGGACTCAACTTTCCCAGTCAAATACTAAACACACTTTTCTAACCGTTAGCGCTAGCTCTAGTTAGTATAATCATTGGTACATATTGAGCACTAGTTAGTATAATCATTGGTAAATATTGAGCACTAGTTAGTATAATCATTGGTACATATTCAGTACTAGTTAGTATAATCATTGGTAAATTTTGAGTACTAGTTAGTATAATCATTGGTACATATTGAGCATTAGTTAGTATAATCATTGGTAACTATTGAGCACTAGTTAGTATAATCATTGGTACATATTCAGTACTAGTTAGTATAATCATTGGTAAATTTTGAGTACTAGTTAGTATAATCATTGTTACATATTGTCTACAAAAAAAACTAGCGCCAACGCGCTGTGCATGTATAGCGTGGGAATGAACATGCACTTGTTCCCTCCTTTATACAGGTGCTTGCGTGTATCAGAGACGTCTGGTCTTGCAGGGACCTCGGGCTCATATCGGAGACGTCTTTTCTAGCAGGAGCCTCAGGCTCATATCAGAGACGTCTCGTTTAGCAGGGGCCTCAGGCTCATATCACTGACGTCTCGTCTTGCAGGGGCCTCGGGCTTATAACAGAGACGTCTCGTCTTGCAGGGGCCTCGGGCTCATATCAGACACGTCTCGTCTTGCAGGGGTCTCGGGCTCATATCAGAGACGTCTCGTCTTGCAGGGGCCTCGGGCTCATATCAGACACGTCTCGTCTTGCAGGGGCCTCGGGCTCATATCACAGACGTCTCGTCTAGCAGGGGCCTCGGGCTCATATCACAGACGTCTCGTCTAGCAGGGGCCTCGGGCTCATATCACTGACGTCTCGTCTTGCAGGGGCCTCGGGCTCATATCACTGACGTCTCGTCTTGCAGGGGCCTCGGGCTCATATCAGAAACATGTCTTGCACGAGCCTCGGATATTTAAGATGCATGAATTTGTAATGAGGGAAAAAAATTATTTATTACATTTTAATGCACAGAGCAAAAGATCGAAAAGGGCCAGGGAAGCATTTAAAAGTCAAATGACCTCGGGTTTATCTATACTCTAGAAACTATTTTGTACCCAAGGTACACATATTTTATACAAGTTTGATATTATATGTGATTTTTCAAAACTAACGTTGGTTTATCTCTAAAATGTCTTTTTATTAGATTTTGAAAAAGAAACTTAAGTACATGGGGTTTTTAAACCTCTTGATTTTCTTCCTTTTAAGAACCATTTTTAATATTAGCAAGTGGCATTTGATATGGACGCCTCAATATAAGAGTTGATGCTCTCATTATTATAGCATTTAATGTTGCTCATATCAATGTTCAAAACTTCTGACGAGGCCATATAAAGTTGTTTTTTATGAAGACCTCGGGTTAGACTGTGCCTAGTCCAGGATAGGGAGAATATCATTCCCTGAGATAAGTCGTTCCAGTGGATATCGAGAGTATCATTGCCTGCGATAAGTTGTTCCACTGCCCAGTACAGGACAGTGAGAGTATCATTCCCTGAGATAAATTGTTCCGCTGCCTGGTACAGGATCTCGAGAGTATCATTGTCTGAGATGCGTCGTTCCAATGCCTAGTACATGATAGCGTGAGTATCATTCCCTGAGATAAGTCGTTCCACTGCATATGGAGAGTATCATTCCCTGAGATAAATCGTTCCACTGCCTAGTACAGGATAGGGTGAGTATCATTCCCTGAGATAAGTCGTTCCACTGCCTAGTACAGGATAGCCTATCACAGGATAGCCTATCATTCCCTGAGATAAGTTGTTCCAATGCCTACTAGAGGATAGCCTATCATTCCCTGAGATAAGTCGTTCCACTGAAGGAAAGGAGCAGCCTTCACACAACTCCAGTATCGTGTCTAAGTGGTCTGTCAGACCAGACAAGACCAGATTATTTTGTAATTTATAATCGCTTACCATCTAACGTCGGCAAATATTTCTTTCCAAATAATCTCCCGTCTCAATCTTTACAAATGTAATGAAGAAAATACGGCGAGCCAGGAGGTGGAGAAATTTATCGCTCTTCATTATCTCACTATTAGACTTAACGTTGTGTCTAAGTCAGTCTTACGAGTGCTACCAACAAATCAAGCCATGATTAACATTTCAACGAAATATCATTATAAACCTTAAGCGAGTGGTCTGATTGGTCTGGTAGCTGAGTAGGAAAAGGTAAATATTTGACTCAAAAAAAAAAAAATGTGCTTTTAACTTTCTGAAATGTAAATATTAGCGTAAATGTGAATATGGCCCAGTTCCTCTAAAGGGAAGGTAGCGTTTGTGTGATACCAATAATAGATATGGTGAACATTTCATTGGTATGCCTCAATCATATAAAAGCGTTCAACTTTATTAAGCTATTTTTTTAAATCATAGAAGGCATGTCATCTCAAGAACACGAAGGATGTCTTGTTCAATATTTAGTACCATGCTAAGTGTTTGCATAAGAGATGAGAATAGTAAATATAAAATCTAAATACCTAATAAGGTTACAATGACACATTTAAATATGACAGAATGCATGAGGTCTATTAGAGAGAATGCATGGGGTCTTTTGGAGAGAATGCATGGGGTCTATTAGACAGAATTCATGGGGTCTATTAGACAGAATTCATGGGGTCTATTAGACAGAATGCTGGGGTCTTTTGGAGAGAATTCATGGGGTCTATTAGACAGAATTCATGAGGTCTATTAGACAGAATGCATGGGGTCTTTTGGAGAGAATTCATGGGGTCTATTAGACACAATTCATGGGGTCTATTAGACAGAATTCATGGGGTCTATTAGACAGAATTCATGGGGTCTATTAGACAGAATTCATGGGGTCTATTAGACAGAATGCATGGGGTCTTTTGGAGAGAATTCATGGGGTCTATTAGACAGAATGCATGGGGTCTATTAGACAGAATGCATGGGGTCTATTAGACAGAATTCATGGGGTCTATTAGACAGAATTCATGGGGTCTATTAGACAGAATTCATGGGGTCTATTAGACAGAATTCATGGGGTCTATTAGACAGAATTCATGGGGTCTATTAGACAGAATGCATGGGGTCTATTAGACAGAATGCATGGGGTCTATTAGACAGAATTCATGGGGTCTATTAGACAGAATTCATGGGGTCTATTAGACAGAATTCATGGGGTCTATTAGACAGAATTCATGGGGTCTATTAGACAGAATTCATGGGGTCTATTAGACAGAATTCATGGGGTCTATTAGACAGAATGCATGGCAGAATTCATGGGGTCTATTAGACAGAATTCATGGGGTCTATTAGACAGAATTCATGGGGTCTATTAGACAGAATTCATGGGGTCTATTAGACAGAATTCATGGGGTCTATTAGACAGAATGCATGGAGTTTATTAAATGTCTTTTTTCAATTTAAAAAATGAACGTGCTTATACTGGTTCTTCTTGTAATTTAACGTCATCTATAGAATTGAAGGGGAAGATTGTATTTAACGTCATCTATAGAATTGAAGGGGAAGATTGTATTTAACGTCATCTATAGAATTGAAGGGGAAGATTGTATTTAACGTCATCTATAGAATTGAAGGGGAAGATTGTATTTAACGTCATCTATAGAATTGAAGGGGAAGATTGTATTTAACGTCATCTATAGAATTGAAGGGGAAGATTGTATTTAACAACACGAACCATATTTCTTGAGAATGTTCCGATTGAAATCATATATATTAAACTAAATGAGAAAGTAGACTGTGTGTCTCTGCAACTCAAATATCTAACCAAATCTAATATTATGTCTTCATAATTCCCTTACCAAACTGTTGTGCTAACCGCCAACTCCGCGCCGTGGATACATCTCCTGTGTTTGCCGAACATGTCAAATCATCAACATTAGAGAGAGTATGATCTGAAAGTCATGGCGCTTTCTTGTGTGCTGAGCATGTTGGAACTATGGCAGGAACATTTGCGCGGACTTGGATTATACAAAAGGAATATGGAGAATGTAAGTCTGCTACGTTCTGCCTTATGTCTACGTCAGGTGTAAATCACTGGAATATATTGATCAATATCTTAATCTAAAATTCATTTTTAAAACTGTTATTTATCTATTTCTCATTGCATTACATTATACACCGTCCTGAAACTAAAGTGTTTGATAAACTTCCGTAAAGCCCAACCACCAACCCTGCAGACCCCCGCTCCTAGCCTATATATATATATATATATATATAAGAATGAGCTATACTGACATAACGCCAAGGAACCGATCAGTACGTTCGGATTCCTAAAAACAATCAGTTATTTTCTATTATTTTAGGGAAATCGAATAAATTTAAATGCGAAAAAGTATTTAAAATCATCTTTTATTTTAGTAAAAGTTTAAGTATTATTATTATAAATTGCAAATACATTTAAAGTATCAACAAAGGAACTATTTAAGAATTTTATTCGAATGTAAAAGTTATGAAAAAAACTGCATCTTAATCCCATTTATCGAAAAAACACAAACCTCTGTTATTCTTAGTGCGTATTTTATGCGTTGTTAATATTGAGGAACATTGTCAGGAACGGAAACTCAACAGCTTCCACCAAAGATGTCTGCGTCGCATTTTACGCATTCGATGGCAAGACAAGGTGCCTAACACGGAGGTCCTTGAACGCGCACACATGTTAAGAATATTCTCCTTTCTTAGAAGAGGCGCCCTCGCTGGTTAGGCAGAGAGTTGGCAGAAGGGACAAGACTTATTGGAAGGGCACGCCTGAGATTTATGGTCGTTTGCTAAAGGCGCATGAGGGAAGCCAATATTAAAAACAACGAATGTGAGCTCATTGCCGAACAACCTTCCAGCAGGCGAACAGCAGTGTATAAGGAGTAAAAAAGGCAGAAGATACGCGAAACGAGGCCCTTGGAACAAAAAGAACAATACCGAAGTCGATATCTTACCAGGAATCAATATTCTCCTGCGAGAAATGCAGTCGAGATTGTCATTCTAGAATTGGCCTAGTGAGCCACTCATCGAAGTGTTAGACTACATATTTACTCCATTGTCTCGCGAAGACAGAAGGATGCCATGTTAATATTGCGAAATGAAAATAAAAGTAATTGGATCTAAATAATTACGCAAATGACGTCATACCACGATAGCCTATTTTAGCCACAGCTCTAAGTTTCTTTGATTTTTATAACCGTGCGTGAAAAAAACTGATTATGTATGGCTTTTTAAATTGCTAAAATTGTCTAAAATTAAATACAACTTTAGCTTTTTGTATTTGTAACATTTAATCCGTTTTTACTTTGTATTATTTCAAAACAAAACTTTTGTGAAAGTTATAAAGTAATAAGACACTTAAATACGAAAATGCCGTTAAATTCAGTCAGTGCAGTGAAACTACATATCCAAAATTGTGTTTAAAATCCTAGTTCTAATGATTAGTATTATTTGTTACATTTTAAATGCATGGGCCAATCTGCTGAGTTATTTAAATATATGGGCCAATCTGCTGAGTTATTTAAATGTATCGGCCAATCTGCTGAATTATTCAAATGTATCGGCGATTCTGCTGAATTATTTAAATGTATGGGCCAATCTGCTGAGTTATTTAAATGTATGGGTCAATCTGCTGAATTATTTAAATATATGGGCCAATCTGCTGAGTTATTTAAATATATGGGCCAATCTGCTGAGTTATTTAAATGTATCGGCCAATCTGCTGAATTATTTAAATGTATCGGCCAATCTGCTGAATTATTTAAATGTATGGGCCAATCTGCTGAGTTATTTAAATGTATGGGCCAATCTGCTGAATTATTTAAATGTATGGGCCAATCTGCTGAATTATTTAAATGTATGGGCCAATCTGCTGAGTTATTTAAATGTATGGGCCAATCTGTTGAGTTATTTAAATGTATGGGCCAATCTGCTGAATTATTTAAATGTATGGGCCAATCTGCTGAATTATTTAAATGTATGGGCCAATCTGCTGAGTTATTTAAATGTATGGGCCAATCTGCTGAATTATTTAAATGTATGGGCCAATCTGCTGAATTATTTAAATGTATGGGCCAATCTGCTGAATTATTTAAATGTATGGGCAAATCTGCTGAATTATTTAAATGTATGGGCCAATCTGCTGAGTTATTTAAATGTATGGGCCAATCTGCTGATTTATTTAAACGTCCCTCAATTCAAAATAATCGATAAGCAAACAACTTATTTATCGTTTGTTATATTTTCCATAGTTACTTAGCGATATCAAATATTTCACTTGCTATAACACTTGACATTTTTTACCTTTTCCTCACATTTGAATTATCTCACCACAATAGAAAAAGGTGCAACCTTGATGAGAAATTGGCCTTTGCCTGCTACTGGTGGAACGTGTCTGAGCTCATATGTTTGCCCACGTAGAAAATAATCTTTGACCCAGCTCCTGGGTTCTGCTCACGGCAGTCTGCTAACTTTGATCGATGAGAAAAATATTGACATTTGGTTTAAAAGCCAGACGTTGCTAATCATTTAGTTATTTCCTTATATATACATATATATACATATATCTGTTACATGTAAACTTAGACATGTGCAACATATTAGTGTCGCATTTGTTCACTTGTTTTTTTGGACTAATTGAACAGATGGGAAAGAAATGGTTTATTTTCCAGAAAATGATCAAATATGTCTGTGAATAATGCAGAATGAATAGATCAAGGGATTTAAAGTAAGAGATCGTATATTTTCAGCCACGTGTCTATTTATAGCAACGTAAAAATACAAAATGACAATCTTAAAAATCTAGCTAAAATATATGTGCAATAAAATAAACGTACAATTAAATATATGTAGAATATAATATATGTACAATACATTATAGATACAATAAAATATATGTACTATAAAATAGATATATACAATTAAATACATTTGCAATGAAATATATGTACAATCCATATACGGGAAGTAGAACAAATATATATGTACGATGAAAAATATTTACACTCAAATATCTTACACACTTTTAAAAAGTAAGCCCCGCCTATATTCTAGACGGCTCCTAATTACGCCACAAACATCTAATTTACTACATACTCCATTCCAACATCTAATAAACTACACATTCCATCCCAACATCTTATATAATTCACATCCCTTCTCAAAACTACTTTACTACACATGGCATCCCAATCATATACTAAACCACACATCCAATCCCAACAACACATTTACTACACATGGCATTCCAATCATATAATAAACTACACACCCAATCCCAACAACACATTTACTACACATGGCATCCCAATCATATAATAAACTACACATCCAATCCCAACAACACATTTACTACACATGGCATCCCAATCGTATAATAAACTACACATCCAATCCCAACAACACATTTACTACACATGGCATCCCAATCATATAATAAACTACACATCCAATGCCAACAACACATTTACTACACATGGCATCCCAATCATATAATAAACTACACATCCAATGCCAACAACACATTTACTACACATGGCATCCCAATCATATAATAAACTACACATCCAATCCCAACAACACATTTGCTACACACTCCGTCCAGGCATCGAACTGGCTTTTTATTGGGACATTATTCCCTCTATTGTGGCTGAAGTACTACATCTTATCCAACATTTCTCTGTTTCAATAAAGTAATTTTTCCCACCAGAATCTCGACGTCTGCTGATGTTTGCTTTCTTTGCTGGTCATGTTTATTGGTTCAGGTATGTGTAGTGCTCACACCGGGCTTATCTACAACTCCCGTACACAGAGAATACTTCCACGACAAGCTATACGTGAGTTATGTAAGACGAAGAACTTGGCCAACATTAGAACAAAACTTTAGAGAGACCAGCATATGATGCTCACATAGTATAGTGTTGGCAAAGCAGTGACTTCATGACTTCAGTTGTCGGCTGAGATGGGTTTTTGAAATCGAGAGCTCACTTGCCCATTTGCAATTTAAAAAAAAAAAAAAAAAAAATGTTTACAAAAAGAATTCCTGTCACATAAGTTATGGATTTATTTGATTAAACAAAATATTTATTAGAAAAATAAGTGTTTGCAAAGCAGTGTATTCATGAATTCAGTTGTTGGGTGAGATGGGTTTTTGAAAACGAGAGCTCACTTGCCCATTTGCAATTTAAAAAAAAAAAAAAAAAAAATGTTTACAAAAAGAATTCCTGTCACATAAGTTATGGATTTATTTGATTAAACAAAATATTTATTAGAAAAATAGAGAGGGTGGGAGATGGAGACGGGTAGGGAGAGAAAGAGAAAAATATGTTGCCACCAAATTGTTTGTCTTGATTAGCCATTAAGAAGTATATCATAAACTATGGTTCATACAAAATGTAAACATACCGTAGTGGCTTTGAATGTGTTTGGTCTTCATTCAATTTTTGTCTCTGCAGTACATAAGGTTTGACATATTGGCGGCATGTCAGACGGCTATTAAGTATATCGGGGAGTGAAACCAAGTCAACTTGTAGCTTGTGGCCAGATCGCTTGCCTTTGTTCCCATGATAGAAGGACGTCGTGATTGCCAGGATGACGTGTCATTTAGGACTATTACTTTATTGGACATCAAAATTTTTTGGTTCTAAAATACACGCTCTACAGTTCAAAATTATTTTTCTTTGTTGCCGCATTCTTTTTTTGCATATGTGAAGATATGTGATGATTTGTGATGATATGTGATGGATGATATGTGATGATATCGGAAGATATGTGATGGATGATATGTGATGATATTGAAGATGTGTGATGAGATGTGAAGATATGTGATGGGTATAATGTGACGATGTGTGATGATATGTGATGATATATGATGATAAGTTAAGATATGTGAGATATATGATGATATGTGAAGATATGTGATGATATGTTAAGATATGTAATGATTTGTGATGATATGTGATGGTATGTGATGATATGTGAAGATATGTGATAATATGTGATGATAAGTGATGGTATGTGAAGAAATGTGATGATATGTAAAGATATTTATTTATTTATTTATTTAGGCATTTTTATATAGCGCTTACCTTAAAGCTCTAAGCGCTTTACAATTATTAAAAACACGTAAACTAACTAAAATAAAAATGAGACATTAGGATAGTAACTACTATACTATAGAAACAATGAAAATGGCTATAAAACGAGGACACTTTGTGATGATATGTGAAGATATGTGAGATATGTGAGGATATGTGATGATAAGTGAAGATATGTGAGATATGTGATTGATAAGTGAATATATGTAATGATTTGCGAAGATATGTGATGGTATGAATACGGATTTTCTTAAACACATGTTATTTTCCTTTTCTTTTTGGATTATTCAATACATGTGTTAAAACTCAGTCAAGTCTACCATTAACTTTAAAATAACCCTGATGAAATCTAACCATTAAACAAGATCACTTTCAGCGACTGATGCTCTACCTTTTCTGTGACAGTATACTGGAGAATGACTTGAAATGTGCAGTAATTGTTTTTGGTCAGTGGTAAATATTCATATTTTCATAGTCCCATTGACGTCATGGATTGCCACATTCGTTTCAGAAACACACTACCTTCACAATTATTATACTAACATAAATTGTGGTTGTACCTTTAATCTGCTTCGCATTAAAATATAACCTGTAGCCCGGTAGCCAGGGCCGTGCTAAAGGAAAGCTACACCAGGGGCCGGAACCTGAAAACGCTGTCACTCCTTCCTTTTTGTACTTAAAAATATAAATTCCTTTGTTTAAAGTAATTCATCAATAAATGATATATATTTCGATATAGTCAAAGTTCAAGGATGCATTTTGGCACATACTTGACATCATTCTAACTTAATCGGGGAGCAACAGAACAGATGTTACTGCTAAAAATAAAAGTGTCCCTAATTCTGGTTGTGTTTATACAAATATTTCATTTTTAGTTGTTAGCAAATAGTAATGTTGTTTATATATTTTTATAAAAATGTAAATTTGCATAAAATACTTCATTTAATAATTTATTTAGTATTTTAATAATTTTATTTTAAATATGTGGTCATCTTTACATCATCAAAAGACAAGTAACTATCAAGTGCCGTTCTTTGATGACTACCGGTTTAGTCTGTGTAGACTTGTTTTGTTTAATCTTCCTGTTCTTTCTCACCATATTTCTTTGAACGGAGTCTGGAGAAATAAGCATTTATAGAATACTCACAAATATGTGTCAAAAGAGCTACCCCCAACACCTGCACATTTGTATTAAAAGGGCAAACCTCCTCCCCAGACATACGCATAACAATGGCTATGCCACACGCATATGTATAAGAAGTTCCACCCCTACTCCCCACAAATATGTATGAAAAAGGGCCACTCCCCACATCCTTGTCACATGACCCTGTCTGCAGACATTATAACTGTACTTAATTATTGGAGTATAACAGCAGCTCTACAACTGTGTATATGAATATATAGCTTTAGTTTAAAATACTTAATAATACACTAAACTAATGGTTGTGTTTGAATCTAGATCTAGTTGAACATTTCAGATCACGTCTAATATTTCACCGTTTAATCTCAGACCACCAGCCTAATATATTCGAGACAACTAGCCTAATATACTCGAGACCAATAGCGTACTATATTCGAGACAAATAGTCTTAATATATTGGATCCACTAGCCTAATATATTTGAAACAAATAGTCTAATATATTAGAGACCACTAGCCTAATATTTTCGAGACCATTAGCCTAAAATATTCGAGTCCACTAGCCTAATATATTTGAGAACAATAGACTAAATTTTCGAAACCACTAGCCTAATAGATTTGAGAACAATAACCTAATATATTCGAGACCACTAGCCTATATATTCGAGACAAATAGTCTGATATATTCGAGGCCACTAGCCTAATATGTTCGAGACCACTAGCCTAATAGATTTGAGAACAATAGACTAATATATTCGAAAACACTAGCCTAATATACTCGAGAACAATAGCCTAATATATATTTGAGACCACCAGCCTATTATGTTCGAGACACATAGCCTAATATATTGAAGACCAATAGCCTAAAATATTCGAGACCAATTTTTATGATACTTTTGATCAATGTACGGGCTAGCGCTAGCATAACGTTGAAGAGTGATGAGGATCGATGAAAGCAGACAAATCAAAGTTTCATCATGCTTTAAGAGCATTATTGGAGTTATCTTTGCATTGCTTTATTTCAAGTTTGTAGTATTGGAGACAGGATTGGGGGCGGTAGCTCAAACCCATTCATTGCCACCACTGAACAGGCATTTGGCCCCGATCATATTTCAGCTGAATGTCAAAGCAACGTCAAACGTAGAACTGTAGTCTCCATTGCTAGCATCCAGAGCTGATCGTTTAGAAACTCGACAGCTTTGTTTGTTGCCGGGCGGCCATGACACTCGTGGAGGTAGCGCAGTTTTCATTCTTAGACGCCGGCTCATCCCTTAAGGTTTTATATACAGACAACATCTCTGTTCCTGCCTTCCACAGTAGACTTGGTGCCGATTAGGATCAATTTCGTTCCTGTCTATGGCTCTTGAGTGATGTGGCCGGCCATTTTACTGGCGGCTTTTCTTTCTTTATTCAAGATAATGCTCAACTGCTGTCAAGTATTAATGGCACTTTATTGAATGAGCGGAATCTTACCTTCATTAACTGAGTGTCTATGTCATCGATTGATGTAAAACAACAAGAACCGGAAGCACGGTTGATAGAGAATACAATTTAGGTATCACATGTAAGCACAACTAAATGTTAGCCTTCGAATTTCTTTCATTGCATTGTAAACAAATATTTTTATTTTCACGTAAATGTAACCTAATATTTATTTCTTGAGACCTCTAATGTGTGTCCTGATCTAATGTGTGTCCTGATCTAATGTGTGTCCTGATCTAATGTGTGTCCTGATCTAATGTGTGTCCTGATCTAATGTGTGTCCTGATCTAATGTGTGTCCTGATCTAATGTGTGTTCTGATCTAATGTGTGTCCTGATCTAATGTGTGTCCTGATCTAATGTGTGTCCTGATCTAATGTGTGTCCTGATCTAATGTGTGTCCTGATCTAATGTGTGTCCTGGCTTGGGTTGCCTTGTCCTGATTTTTCATTTTAAATTATGTGTTCTCCATCAACCTTACATAGTCCTCCTCTTTGAAAATGGTGAAAATAGTGCAGGGATTTAGAAAAGAAATTGTTTCACCTTTCACTACTCGTAAAAATTATTTCTCCGAAACCTGAACAAACGTCGGTCTCATTATTAAGACAAAAAAAGACTGAGGTCCTATACCAACCAGCTCCTCGTAGTTCTTATGTTGAGCCCCACGTTCAAGTATGTGACGCAAGACTTAAAGTAGTCAACAGCTTCTCTTACCTTGGCAGCGCACTGTTCCAGAGCGTAAACATCGGTGGCCAGGATAATCTTCGTATTGAAACAGCCAGTTGCACTTATGACAAATTGTCTAAGAATGTAGGGATCAGGAGAGGTATCAGCCGTCAAACTAAAATGAAGGTATACAAGGCGGCTGTGCTCTCTGCGCTTCTCTTTGCCGATAAAACGTGGACAGTCTATCAACATCATGCAAGAAAGTTAAACGATTTTTACACAACAGGCCTCAGAAAAATCTAGGCACTCACAAGGCAGGTCTCCCCGGCATCTTTACCATTTTACTGAAGTGAGAATGTCAGATAATGACTTGCACAAAAGGATAATCTATGGTGAGCTCGAGCCTGGAAGGCGATTTGCTTCTGGGCAGAAGAAACCCTTTAAAGACAACCTAAAAACCTCACTGAAAGCGTTCAAAATAAATCATGACATATGGGCAGAATCGGCAAAGGATCAAGCATTGTGGTGTTCCACTTTACACAAAGGCTCCATATAACATGAAGCCAAAACATCAACTTGAGAGCAAAAAAGAAAATCTTGAGTGTACACTGCACCTGGATATGTCCCATCAAAGCCTTGCACTAAGTACACAGAAAATTTAATGCCAGAATCAGCCTCACTAGCCATCTGCGCACCCACATACATAATCAGCCTCAGTAGTCATCTGCGCACCCACATACAGAATCAGCCTCACTAGCCATCTGCGCACCCACATACAGAATCAGCCTCACTAGCCATCTGTGCACCCACATACATAATCAGCGTAACTAGCTTTCTGCGCACCCACATACAGAATCAGCCTCACTAGCCATCTGTGCACCCACATACATAATCAGCGTCACTAGCTTTCTGCGCACCCACATACAGAATCAGCCTCACTAGCCATCTGCGCACCCACATACAGAATCAGCGCTCACTAGCCATCTGCACACCCACAAACAGAATCAGCCTCATTAGCCATCTGCGCACCCACAAACAGAATCAGCCTCATTAGCCATCTGTGCACCCACATACAGAATCAGCCTCACTAGCCATCTGCGTACCCACAAACAGAATCAGCCTCCCTAGCCATCTGCGCACCCACATACAGAATCAGCCTCACTAGCCATCTGCGCACCCACATACGATATTAGAACCAGACAGGAAACCGATGAATAAGATGGTAGCGATCAGATTTGACTGACTGACTAACATCAAATACTAAAGCAACCAATCAAAACAAAAATCTTAATAGAAACAATTAAGGGTACAGGTAAGCAAAAGTTATTTCTACTAATAACTGTCCACAACCACCTCGTGCTACCAATCAACTGTCCACAACCACCTCGTGCTACCAATCAACTGTCCACAACCACCTCGTGCTACCAATCAACTGTCCACAACCACCT
>CAXITT010000218.1:220546-268428 GCA_964033795.1 Lymnaea stagnalis
TATGTGATCAAAGCAGACCTACCAACTGATGGCACAATATGTGATCAAAGCAGACCCACCAACTGATGGCACAATATGTGATCAAAGCAGACCCACCAACTGATGGCACAATATGTGATCAAAGCAGACCTACCAACTGATGGCACAATATGTGATCAAAGCAGGCCCACCAACTGATGGCACAATATCTGATGAAAGAAGACCCACCAACTGATGGCACAATATGTGTTCAAAGCAGGCCCACCAACTGATGGCACAATATGTGATCAAAGCAGACCTACCAACTGATGGCACAATATGTGATCAAAGCAGACCCACCCACTGATATCACAATATGTCATCAAAGCAGACCCACTCACTGATGGCACAATATGTGATCAAAGCAGACCTACCAACTGATGGCACAATATGTGATCAAAGCAGACCTACCAACTGATGGCACAATATGTGATCAAAGCAGACCCACCAACTGATGGCACAATATGTGATCAAAGCAGACCCACCAACTGATGGCACAATATGTGATCAAAGCAGACCTACCAACTGATGGCACAATATGTGATCAAAGCAGACCCACCAACTGATGGCACAATATGTGATCAAAGCAGACCCACCAACTGATGGCACAATATGTGATCAAAGCAGGCCCATCAACTGATTGCACAATATCTGATTAAAGCAGACCCACCAACTGATGGCATAATATGTGATCAAAGCAGACCCACCAACTGATGGCACAATATGTGATCAAAGCAGACCCACCAACTGATGGCACAATATGTGATCAAAGCAGACCCATCCACCGATATCACAATATGTCATCAAAGCAGACCCACTCACTGATGGCACAATATGTGGTCAAAGCAGACCCACCAACTGATGGCACAATATGTGATCAAAGCAGACCCACCAACTGATGGCACAACATGTGATCAAAGCAGACCCACCAACTGATGGCACACTATGTGATCAAAGCAGACCCCCCAACTAATGGCACAATATGTGATCAAAGCAGTCCTACCAACTAATGGCAGAATATGTGATCAAAGCAGACCCACCAACTGATGGCACACTATGTGATCAAAGCAGACCCACCAACTGATGGCACAATATGTGATCAAAGCAGACCCACCAACTGATGGCACAATATGTGATCAAAGCAAACCCACCAACTGATGGCACAATATGTGATCAAAGCAGACCCACCAACTGATGGCACCACTTGTTTTATTTTACACAGCAAGTTAATCATATCAGTGCATTATGATCACACTTAGTTTAGTGTGCTTCAATTTTTATACTCCTTCTCTCTCCCTCTTTCTCTCCTCTCTCTCTCTCTCTTAACTTTTCTCTCTGTAAGTCGCTGTACTTCTGGCCTTGGTGAGGTGTTTGTATGACGACTCAACAGTTTTGCAGTCTGCAGATTCCCACCTTCACGCTAAAAGGCAACGTCCATTAGACGATGAAGCCTGGCACCATAGGTCTCTGTGGTACTCTGGAGTACTCCCGTAGCATTTAACCAAGATGAATTTCTACGAAGGTTACTGTTAGGAATTCTCCTTTTCGTGGCAGGGGTTCTTAACCACTGAAAGAGGTACGTGGGGCAATGTCAGTGGTACGTGAGGCAATGTCAGGGGTACGTGAGGCAATGTCAGGGGTACGTGAGGCAATGTCAGTGTGTACGTGAGGCAATGTCAGGGGTACGTGAGGCAATGTCAGGGGTACGTGAGGCAATGTCAGGGGTACGTGAGGCAATGTCAGTGGTACGTGAGGCAATATCAGTGGTACGTGTGGCAATGTCAGTGGTACGTGATGCAATGTCAGGGGTACTTGAGGTATGTCAGTGGTACGTGAGGCAATGTCAGTGGTACGTGAGGCAATGGGTGGCCGAGCGGTCTAAACTTCTCATACCAAATAGCTGGTGGTCAGGAGTTCAATCCCCACTAACGCCAACATCCCAAGCACCCCGGGTGGATGGGACCCGCTAGCCGTAGACGGTAACCCATCTAAGAGAAGGTAAACTCTGAGTTTAAACCAGGAGCCAGAATGATCAACAAATTGATCGTGGGCCCCTCAAATATAAGAAGAAAAGAGAAGAAGGAATGTCAGTGGTGCGTGAGGCAATGCAAGGGGTACTTGAGGCAATGTCAGTGGTATGTTAGGCAATGTCAGGGATACGAGAGGCAATATCAAAGGATGCGGGAGGACACAGAAAATCAGGTTTTTCTGCATTTATTGAGCTTTTTTTAAAATTATTTTCGGGGCACGGGAAATATGTTTTGAAATCACGATGTCTCGAAAGATTGGCTAAGAACTCCTGTCTCATGGGTAAATCTACTTTCCTATGTGAATGTGTGTTTCCCCCAGTGTCTCTCTATCTGTCAATTTCTCTCACCATCTTTATCTCCTCTCCTACGTGTACCCATTGTCTTCTTCTCTCTATTTTTCTTCTTTCTCTCTTTTCCTCCATTCATCTGTCTCTGACCAGCTATCAGCTTTCATCTGTCTCTATCACTCGTTATAAATGTATCTTTCTCCCCTTGGCATTATGGCACACTCGATGATGTGCACTAAGTGACACGTAAAGGGGAAACTTTAAAAACAACAACTTATCCAAACAACCGTTGCTGGGCTGTTGAAAGTGCCAAAATGAAGATGTCTGGAAGTGGCACTTCTGTTAAACCAGAGCCTCGGCTCCTTAAATCTGGCTTTCTATTATGTGAGACGTCGTAGGGAGAAAACTGTGCGAAAAAAAAATATGTAGTGATTCAGATTGGGGTTTGATGAATTGTTTTAGACTGATAACAGAGTAACTTGTATCCCCCCTTGATAACAGAGTAACTTGTATCCCCACCCCGCTTTTTCATAACAGAGAAACTCCTATCATCCCTTTCGTTGGCCTAGATAGATTTTTCTATTCCCTTAATTTGATGTAACGAAGTCTTCAGTGACTTAATCCACAAGTTTGATATTCAAATATCTCTCTGCCGGTGCTTTCCAGACCTAGTTTTTATGTTGACACGTAGAAGATCGGCTCATTAAGGTAACTGAAAGTCGTTATAAAAACAAAAACACTGCGGAATCATCTGAGACCGATAGGATCTGTTTGTCTTTCATTTCAGCAATACGCCACATTTAAAGAGATGTGAGAATGTTCCCCGCGCGACCTTGGCAGGAAAGCAGGAAAAGCTTTTTTAAATAAAAACATTAGCCCGGAGGCAAAAGTTCGTTCAAGCCGCCATTGAACCAATATTTTCACTGCTCCTCTTGACTTAGCTATTTAACCGTCATATTGGCTTCGTTAATTCTACACATTGAAGTTTTAGTGGTATGCCAGTTGATATGTGTCGTTAGTGTAAAGAAAAAGAAATATGTGTGCCACAAAAGTATGTTAGTTGATTACTTTGTATCAGCGATACGTTAGTTATTTCATGAATTAATGACAGCAATAGGTCAGTTGATCAATTAGAATTATTGATTTCATCTCGTATGTCAATACCGCTGATAGTGTCAGGGGAATGTCAATTGATATTTTAGAAGTTCAGTGATATTTCAGTCAATATTTTTCTGTTGAAGTTATTAATACGCTAATAATGTATTTAACATGAGTGTGTAATTAAAAAAACATATCCTTACGATTTTTTCGGCTCTTTATTAAATGAGTTATGCTGTTCAACCAAATCATTCTACTGTTCTTCCAGTACACGTTTCCTAGAAATACCTTTTTACTTAAGAAGTTTTACTTTCAAATGTTTCATTTTCCTTGTTACTTGATTCTTTGTTATTAAGTTTCTAATATTTGAAGAGATGTATGTTAAAAAGTTGCTAATATTTTATGAGTCCTTGTAAGAAGTGGCTTATCTATAATTTAAATGTATCTACGTTATAAAGTTATATTAAAAGTCATCTATTTTAATAAGTTGCTACTATTTAAAGAATCAGCGTTATAAAGTTGCTACTTTTTAAAAAAATGTTCTGCTATAAAGTGATCAGTGTTATAAAGTTGCTACTATTTAAAGCTATGTTACATCGAACGTCTGACTGGGGTAGGCATCTAAGACAAACAAGTACAGAGATACGGTTGTTGGTGGCAAGGAATTTCTCGGTGTATCTCTAGGGAAAGAAATGCTCTGATATGAGGATAAGTAGCTTTATGTTCACTGCCTGACAATCTGACAGCTGCTTCTAAATCTATGCCTGATCTATTGGGATTCGGTCTGCGTTCACTCAGCCATTGGCTGATTCCTCTATGAGGAGTTTTCATTCTGGTTGTGTCAAAGTTTGCACTCTGACAACCCAGCTCATCTACTCGGGGTTGCTGGTTTTTTAACTAAAAGAAAAATGTTACCCGTCAAACGTATTTCCCATCCAGCCAACATTTTGTACGACTTACTTCCTGATGGAGATTACATTGGATGTTGGCCTCAAGTAGCGAGCTCCTTTTTAGTTTTCTTATGTTACATAAAACCAGTTTGTAAAATAGAGAGCTCCGCTATAGTTTTGATATGTTCTACATGGCTATAACTTGCTCCTGGTATGTTCTACATTGCTAGAACATACTCCTAACGTGTTCTACATTGCTATTACATACTAATTGATGTGTTCTACCTTGCTATAACTTACTCCTAATAATGTATACATTGCTAAAAATAATTATTCAAAATAAGCTTTAGTGAATTTTAGCACACGTGAAAATTCGATAAATTTGAACACCGTGAACATAGTAGTTGCAGACCGGATGTTATTTGATTGTTGTGTAAGTTGCAATTTTGTATCATTATTGATGCAGTTTTCATTCACTAGAGGTAAAAGTGTTCTTTTTAAATTAAACAACCACTGTTCTCTGTCACAACTTTTTCTCTGGTTCCTGCCCTTCCTATCGTACTGAACTTCTTTCTGTCTGTTCACCCCTTCGAAATCTTCGTTCTTCCGCAGACACGCGTATTATTTCTGTTCCCAGAACACGCACTAAAACATATGGTAAACGATCTTTCTCTATCTGTGCCCCAAAACAATGGAATTCTCTTCCATTACACGTCACATCCGCAATATAAAGACAGTTTCAGCCTTCAAAACTGCCCTCAAGACCCATCTCTTCAAACGCTAATAACTGATAACTCTCGAACTGATATACAACTTCAAAACTGCCCTCAAGACCAATCTCTTCAAACGCTAATAACTGATAACCCTGTAAAATAGGCCAAAACGTGCCAAAGTGTCCTCGTTTTATAGCCATTTTAATTGTTTCTATAGTATAGTGTTACTATCCAAATGTCTCATTTATATTGTAGTTAGTTTACATGTTTTTAATAATTGTAAAGCGCTTAGAGCTTTAAGGTAAGCGCTATATAAAAATGCCTAAATAAATAAATAAATATACAACTTCAAAACTGCCCTCAAGACCCATCTCTTCAAACGCTAATAACTGATAACCCTCGAACTGATATACAACTTCAAAACTGCCCTCAAGACTCATCTCTTCAAACGCTAATAACTGATAACCCTCGAACTGATATACAACTTCAAAACTGCCCTCAAGACTCATCTCTTCAAACGCTAATAACTGATAACTCTCTAACTGATATACAACTTCAAAACTGCCCTCAAGACTCATCTCTTCAAACGCTAATAACTGATAACCCTCGAACTGACATACAACTTCAAAACTGCCCTCAAGACTCATCTCTTCAAACGCTAATAACTGATAACCCTCGAACTGATAAACAATGCTAGATGCTGCTGGGTGCTGTCCATGGCTAGACCGGGGTAGATAGTAGTTGGGTGGGTGAGGTCAAGCTTTTTACAAATTGTTGTTTTTAAATGTATACTTTTCTGTAACTGCTAATTTTTATATCAAGCGCAATGAGCCTAGCCCTAGGCTGTGGTACTGCACTATATAAAACCACCTTAATAATAATAATAATAATAATAATAATAATAATAATAATAATAATAATAATATTAATAATAATAATAATAATAATTATAATAATAATAATAGTAATAAACATTGTTTTTGGAATAAATCCTATACATGCATTTTTATTATTTTATTTTATATTAATTTTCTGATGTCCCCCCCGCTTTGTACACCATACATTTCACAAACTATTTCAGAAAAACAAAGGAAAAGTTACGCACCAAACTCACTTGCCATATTATTATTTTTTTATTTTTTTAACGTATCTCTTTTAGTTCATTTGAAAATAAGGAAACATTGATTTTAAGGGGTTGAGGGTAGGCTAAAAATTTGAGTGAATGTGTTATCATCGGCAAGGAGTCTTTGTGCCAAGTTTCAGCTCAACAGTTTGACGGGAAGTTGGTCAATCAGCCACCCGAAAATTTTGCCACACACCCAGCCAGAAAGAACCACACGAGCAAAAGCAAAGTTAACAGAAGGGATTTAAAAATCATTGCAAATTGTTGTTGATTAATTGAACTATAAGTCGTCTTTTAATGGAAGGTGGTCTCTTAGAAAATAATTTCTTGATATCATGTTTAAAATACAATGTATTAAAGAAGAACATAGCTGGAACAATAGTATAGTAATAATTGTTGCATACATAGACATATCCATTTGTTAGAGACGCGTAACGTTATGCTGAGTAAAGGAATATGGCTATCTAGAGATAGATGAGAATCACTGTGACACTCGTCCCCTCCAACAATCTCCGGATCGACTTGAGTAGCATGCGTTCCTGTTTGGTGTGGGCCAGATTCATGTCGGTGAACACCTTTGGTCCATTATATCAACATGTTTGTGTTGATTAGGCGAAGGTTACGGACGGACGTTGTTGGCTGGGAAGGTAGAAATATATCTACATTTTCTATAAGTCATAGAGGTGGCTCACAGTAAGTACAGTCTTTTCTTATTATAACAGTAGTTCCCCAACGTTTGCATCAGAGGATATGCTCAAATCACAAAAGATTTGCAAACAAGCACTAAATTTCTCCACCTATGGAAACCAAAAGTAAACGTTGCTTAGCTATAAACACAAAATAATTTCGCGCTCCGATATTTTCCCTTCTTTAACGCATCTTATATCATCTTAATTAATCTTGAGTCATCTTATATACTATTTCATCTTATATCCTATCGTGTTTTTTCTGTCATATTATAAACTTCAAAAAAGATGTACACGAGAAACAAATAGACACGTAATGTGATAACTACTTCAATTCTGTGATATGGCAGGCACTATGGCACCTGTTCTTGTTGTAAGAATTTTGATACCTTTTCACTCTTCATTGTGTTTCTTACTTTAGACATTAAGATACGTGTTCACTGTTTCTTATTGTAGACATTAAAATATGTGTTCACTGTTTCTTATTGTAGACATTAAGATACGTGTTCACTGTTTCTTATTTTAGACATTAAGATAAGTGCTCACTGTTTCTTATTTTAGACATTAAAATATGTGTTCACTGTTTCTTATTTTAGACATTAAAATACGTGTTCACTGTTTCTTATTTTAGACATTAAGATAAGTGCTCACTGTTTCTTATTTTAGACATTAAAATATGTGTTCACTGTTTCTTATTTTAGACATTAAGATAAGTGCTCACTGTTTCTTATTTTAGACATTAAGATAAGTGCTCACTGTTTCTTATTTTAGACATTAAAATATGTGTTCACTGTTTCTTATTTTAGACATTAAAATATGTGTTCACTGTTTCTTATTTCAGACATTAAGATACGTGTTCACTGTTTCTTATTTGGACATTAAGAAACGTGCTCACAATTTATTGCCACTTATTCTCATTTGAGAAGATGAACAGAATAATTCATTAAATACACACTCACACACATACATACATACATATATATGTATACGGAGAGAGAGAGAGAGAGAGAGAGAGAGATAATAAGTAAGGGAGAGATAGAGAGAGAAAGAGAGAGGGCGAGATAAAAAAGAGAGCGATAGGATAGAAAGAGTTGGCTGGAGTGCTAGAAAGATTTTTTCAGAAATCATTTACCGTAGTTAGCATGTTACACATACCTTATCTTAGCCCAATCCGCAAAGAGATTTCACATCTTAAAGAGTGTGTGAAATTTGGCCAGCTAGCTATCTATTCCTAATAGACCAGTGTTTCCCAACCTTTTCTAAACTCCGCTTCATTTTCATCTAAGAAATGTTTGGATAGGTCATCACTCTAGGTACTGTTTGACTAGGTCATCTCTTTAGGTATGTTCATCTAAGTCATACCTCTAGTAACTGTTTGACTAGGTCATCACTCTAAGTACTATTCGACTGGGTCATCACTCTAGGTACTGTTTGACTAGGTCATCACTCTAGGTACTGTTTGACTAGGTCATCTCTTTAGGTATGTTCATCTAAGTCATACCTCTAGTAACTGTTTGACTAGGTCATCACTCTAAGTACTATTCGACTGGGTCATCACTCTAAGTACTATTTGACTAGGTCATCACTCTAGGTATGTTCATCTAAGTCATACCTCTAGTAACTCTTTGACTAGGTCATCACTCTAAGTATTATTTGACTAGGTCATCACTCTAGGTACTGTTTGCCTAGGTCATCACTCTAGGTATGTTCATCTAAGTCATACCTCTATTAACTGTTTGACTAGGTCATCACTCTAAGTACTATTTGACTGGGTCATCACTCCAGGTACTGTTTGACTAGGTCGTCAAAATGTTCGACTAAGTATCGCACCCCTCCTTAAGTAACAATCCATATTAAACATAACAAATGCACCTCTAGAAGTTAAAGATAAACAAATGACATATTGCATAAAGTAAAATATTAAAGAATATTTGTCGTTAAAATTCAAATAATTATAATATAAATTAAAAGCTTTTTGTCTTGTGTTGAAATTGATCTAGATGTAAAATTGTGTCTGTTCTAAAATACGTATTTATTTTTATGCTGAAAATGGCATGTGCAATGCAATCAATAAACAGTTCCATTTATTTGGATCAATGATAGAATCGTATTTAATCTTTAAAATGCCTTTGTAGTTATACTGACTTTTCCTCGAAACCCATGAAATGCCCACTTGCTTCAAATGGGTGCCAGGATCACAAGTTTAGACTCCCGCTATAGCCGCTCATCAAGCAATGTTAAAAAAAAAAAATCGAAGCTTCCGTATTAATTTATCAGCGCTTATCTCCGAGACATTTTGATTGATGCAGGCAGTGTCGGTGGACGTAGTGTGTCGGTGGACGTAGTGTGTCGGTGGACGTAGTGTGTCGGTGGACGTGGTGTGTCGGTGGACGTGGTGTGTCGGTGGACGTGGTGTGTCGGTGGACGTGGTGTGTCGGTGGACGTAGTGTGTCGGTGGACGTAGTGTGTCGGTGGACGTAGTGTGTCGGTGGACGTAGTGTGTCGGTGGACGTAGTGTGTCGGTGGACGTGGTGTGTCGGTGGACGTAGTGTGTCGGTGGACTTGGTGGGCTCTCTCTCTAACGCATCAGTCGGTGGACGTGGTGGGCTCTCTCTCTAACGCATCAGTCGGTGGACGTGGTGGGCTCTCTCTCTAACGCATCAGTCGGTGGACGTGGTGGGCTCTCTCTAACGCATCAGTCAGTGGACGTTGTGGGCTCTCTCTCTAACGCATCAGTCAGTGGACGTGGTGGGCTCTCTCTCTATCGCATCAGTCGGTGGACGTGGTGGGCTCTCTCTCTAACGCATCAGTCGGTGGACGTGTTGGGCTCTCTCTAACGCATCAGTCGGTGGACGTGTTGGGCTCTCTCTAACGCATCAGTCGGTGGACGTGTTGGGCTCTCTCTAACGCATCAGTCGGTGGACGTGTTGGGCTCTCTCTAACGCATCAGTCGGTGGACGTGTTGGGCTCTCTCTAACGCATCAGTCGGTGGACGTGTTGGGCTCTCTCTAACGCATCAGTCGGTGGACGTGTTGGGCTCTCTCTAACGCATCAGTCGGTGGACGTGTTGGGCTCTCTCTAACGCATCAGTCGGTGGACGTGTTGGGCTCTCTCTAACGCATCAGTCGGTGGACGTGTTGGGCTCTCTCTAACGCATCAGTCGGTGGACGTGTTGGGCTCTCTCTAACGCATCAGTCGGTGGACGTGTTGGGCTCTCTCTAACGCATCAGTCGGTGGACGTGTTGGGCTCTCTCTAACGCATCAGTCGGTGGACGTGTTGGGCTCTCTCTAACGCATCAGTCGGTGGACGTGTTGGGCTCTCTCTAACGCATCAGTCGGTGGACGTGTTGGGCTCTCTCTAACGCATCAGTCGGTGGACGTGTTGGGCTCTCTCTAACGCATCAGTCGGTGGACGTGGTGGGCTCTCTGTAACGCATCAGTCGGTGGACGTGGTGGGCTCTCTCTCTAACGCATCAGTCGGTGGTCGTGTTGGGCTCTCTCTAACGCATCAGTCGGTGGACGTGTTGGGCTCTCTCTAACGCATCAGTCGGTGGACGTGTTGGGCTCTCTCTCTAACGCATCAGTCGGTGGACGTGTTGGGCTCTCTCTCTAACGCATCAGTCGGTGGATGTGGTGGGCCCTCTGTAACGCATCAGTCGGTGGACGTGGTGGGCTCTCTCTCTAACGCATCAGTCGGTGGACGTGTTGGGCTCTCTGTAACGCATCAGTCGGTGGACGTGGTGGGCTCTCTCTCTAACGCATCAGTCGGTGGACGTGTTGGGCTCTCTCTAACGCATCAGTCGGTGGACGTGTTGGGCTCTCTGTAACGCATCAGTCGGTGGACGTGGTGGGCTCTCTGTAACGCATCAGTCGGTGGACGTGTTGGGCTCTCTCTCTAACGCATCAGTCGGTGGATGTGGTGGGCTCTCTGTAACGCATCAGTCGTTGGACGTGGTGGGCTCGCTCTCTAACGCATCAGTCGGTGGACGTGTTGGGCTCTCTCTAACGCATCAGTCGGTGGACGTGTTGGGCTCTCTCTAACGCATCAGTCGGTGGACGTGTTGGGCTCTCTCTAACGCATCAGTCGGTGGACGTGTTGGGCTCTCTCTAACGCATCAGTCGGTGGACGTGTTGGGCTCTCTCTAACGCATCAGTCGGTGGACGTGTTGGGCTCTCTCTAACGCATCAGTCGGTGGACGTGTTGGGCTCTCTCTAACGCATCAGTCGGTGGACGTGTTGGGCTCTCTCTAACGCATCAGTCGGTGGACGTGTTGGGCTCTCTCTAACGCATCAGTCGGTGGACGTGTTGGGCTCTCTCTAACGCATCAGTCGGTGGACGTGTTGGGCTCTCTCTAACGCATCAGTCGGTGGACGTGTTGGGCTCTCTCTAACGCATCAGTCGGTGGACGTGTTGGGCTCTCTCTAACGCATCAGTCGGTGGACGTGTTGGGCTCTCTCTAACGCATCAGTCGGTGGACGTGTTGGGCTCTCTCTAACGCATCAGTCGGTGGACGTGTTGGGCTCTCTCTAACGCATCAGTCGGTGGACGTGTTGGGCTCTCTCTAACGCATCAGTCGGTGGACGTGTTGGGCTCTCTCTAACGCATCAGTCGGTGGACGTGTTGGGCTCTCTCTAACGCATCAGTCGGTGGACGTGTTGGGCTCTCTCTAACGCATCAGTCGGTGGACGTGTTGGGCTCTCTCTAACGCATCAGTCGGTGGACGTGTTGGGCTCTCTCTAACGCATCAGTCGGTGGACGTGTTGGGCTCTCTCTAACGCATCAGTCGGTGGACGTGGTGGGCTCTCTCTCTATCGCATCAGTCGGTGGACGTGTTGGGCTCTCTCTATCGCATCAGTCGGTGGACGTGTTGGGCTCTCTGTATCGCATCAGTCGGTGGACGTGTTGGGCTCTCTCTCTAACGCATCACTCGGTGGACGTGGTGGGCTCTCTCTCTAACGCATCAGTCGGTGGACGTGTTGGGCTCTCTGTAACGCATCAGTCGGTGGACGTGTTGGGCTCTCTCTAACGCATCAGTCGGTGGCCGTGGTGGGCTCTCTGTAACGCATCAGTCGGTGGACGTGTTGGGCTCTCTCTCTAACGCATCAGTCGGTGGATGTGGTGGGCTCTCTCTCTAACGCATCAATCGGTGGACGTGTTGGGCTCTCTGTAACGCATCAGTCGGTGGACGTGTAGGGCCCTCTCTAACGCATCAGTCGGTGGACGTGGTGGGCTCTCTCTCTAACGCATCAATCGGTGGACGTGTTGGGCTCTCTGTAACGCATCAGTCGGTGGACGTGTTGGGCTCTCTGTAACGCATCAGTCGGTTGACGTGTTGGGCTCTCTGTAACGCATCAGTCGGTGGACGTGTTGGGCTCTCTCTAACGCATCAGTCGGTGGACGTGTTGGGCTCTCTCTAACGCATCAGTCGGTGGACGTGTTGGGCTCTCTCTAACGCATCAAATGCTATTCAAACTTACCAATGTTTTAAGGTTTAGCTCGGAGTCAACGGGCATTGGAGTTTTACGTGTGATATCGGTTCAGCGGGGAGTCCAAAAGTTACAAGAAAAGTTACAACATGCTACCTAATGCTCGCGTGCCAGACGTGGTGCGCAGAGTGTTTTCATTGGCACGAGAAAGACGAGGTCATAACTCAAAAATAAAACTTACATACTTTATAAAAGTAGGGTACAGTGGATAAACTTATATGTTTTTGGCAAAAAAAATGACAGTAGATAGCGTGTTTATACAAGTTACCTTTAAAATAGATAGTAGCAGGTTGCTTGGTTATACAAGTTACCTTTAAAAAAGATGTGAGATAGAAGCTTGGTTATACAAGTTACCTTTAACATAGATGACAAAATACAAAAAAAATTCTATGAAGATGTACGGTAAGAAATTCTCGCGCACCAGAAAATGAATTTAGCACACACAAAAATCTAAGTAAGATTCATAAACACGTAGTGAGGCACAAAAAACAGCTCGCGTGCCGAAGGTGAACATGTATTAAGCTTGCATCTCTGACAAGCCGATGGACGGGACAATTACTTTACAGGGCATTTTTCTGTTCATGTTTCACGGGCTAAAGACAAGACTAAGTAGAGCCCATTCATCACTTTATCCTAACTCGCTTCCACCGGAGCAACTTTCTCTAGGATATTATGGTTTTCAAACACTAGTAAGAGTTCACAAAAGAGGAACAAAATGATAATTTCGTGACAAGATCTTCATAGCATTGGTAATTAAAGCGTGGTCGTAGTTTAGTTGGATGTTTCCTTGTAAAAAAATGTTGTTTCAATTTTAAAATAAAACATTTCCATTCAGATAGATTTCCACCTTATTTCATTCGTTCAAAGTTTTCAATTTTCAATAACGCTGTACCTTTTTTTTGGGCAATATTTTGTGATTATTATAACAAATAATATTTAATCTGAATTTCAATTAAAATATTTCAATGGCTAATTTTAAAGAGAGATTCAATATTAAGCAGTGTAATAACTCTATCAAATAACCGCGCGTGTACAGTGATATGTCAATACCCAGGACAAACTCCCTGATTGTATGTCCGGGACAAACGCCCTGATTGTATGTCCGGGACAAACTCCCTGATTGTAAGTCCGGGACAAACGCCCTGATTGTATGTCCGGGACAAACTCCCTGATTGTATGTCCGAGACAAACTCCCTGATTGTATTTCCGGGACAAACTCCCTGATTGTATGTCCGGGACAAACGCCCTGATTGTATGTCTGGGACAAACGCCCTGATTGTTTGTCTGAGAAAACTCTCTGATTGTATGTCCTGCACAAACGCCCTTATTGTATGTCCGATTAAACTCCCTGATTGTATATCCTGGAAAAAACTCCCTGATTGTATGTCCGGGACAAACGCCCTGATTGTATGTCCGGGACAAACTCCCTGATTGTATATCCGGGACAAACGCCATGATTGTATGTCCGAGACAAACTCCCTGATTGTATATCCGGGACAAACGCCCTGATTGTATGTCCGAGAAAACTCTCTGATTGTATGTCCTGCACAAACGCCCTTATTGTATGTCCGATTAAACTCCCTGATTGTATATCCGGGAAAAAACTCCCTGATTGTATGTCCGGGACAAACTCCCTGATTTTATGGCCGGGACAAACTCCCTGATTGTATGTCCCTGACAAACATCATGATTGAATGACCCTGACAAACACCATGATTGAATGACCTGACAAACACCATGATTGAATGACCCTGACAAACACCATGATTGAATGACCCTGACAAATACCATGATTGAATGACCCTGACAAACACCATGATTGAATGACCATGACAAACACCATCATTTAATGACCCTGACAAACACCATGATTGAATGACCCTGACAAACACCATGATTGAATGTCCCTGACAAACACCATCATTGAATGACCCTGACAAACATCATGATGGAATGACCCTGACAAACACCATGATTGAATGACCCTGAAAAACACCATGATTAAATGACACTGACAAACACCATGATTGAATGACCCTGACAAATACCATGATTGAATGACCCTGACAAACACCATGATTGAATGACACTGACAAACACCATGATTGAATGACCCTGACAAACATCATGATTGAATGACCCTGACAAACACCATGATTGAATGACCCTTACAAACACCATGATTGAATGATCCTGGCAAACACCATGATTGAATTACCCTGACAAACACCATGATTGAATGTCCCTGACAAACACCATCATTTAATGACCCTGACAAACACCATGATTGAATGACCCTGACAAACACCATAATTGAATGTTCCTGACAAACACTATGCTTGAATGACTTTGACAAACACCATGATTGAATGATCCTGACAAACACCATGATTGAATAACCCTGACAAACACCATGATTGAATGATCCTGACAAACACCATGATTGAATGATCTGACAAACGCCATGATTGAATGACTCTGACAAACGCCATGATTGAATGACCCTGACAAACGCCATGATTGAATGATCCTGACAAACACCATGATTGAATGTCTCGGAAAAACTCCCTAATTGTATGTCACTTAAAGACATAAAATGTTAATACTATTGTCTCAATAACTATTACACACTTAGTAGCAATGTAAATTTGATCATTTTTGTAATAATAAGACCTGTGACATTGGATTTACGTTTAAATAATTGACTTCGTAAATCACGTCTATGATCACATCAATTTGATGTACTAATAAGCTACATTCTATGATCACATCAATATGTTCCGAAAATGAGTTACATTCTACGATCACATCAATGTGTTCTACTCATAACTTTCATTTTATGATCACATCAATATGTTCTGATCATAACTTACATTATATGATCGCATCAATATTATGTTCAACTCATCACTTACCTTCTATGATCACATCAATATATTCTTATCATAACTTACATTCTATGATCACATCAGTATAACTTACATTCTATGATCACATCCAAATTTTCTGATCATATGTTACATTCTATGACCATATCAATATGTTCTACTCATAACTTACATTCTATGATCACATCAATAGGTTCTGATCATAACTTACATTATATGATCACATCAATATGATCTACTTATAGCTTACATTATATGATCACATCAATAGGATCTACTCATAACTTACTTTCTATGATCACATCAATATGTTCTACTCATAACTTACATTCTATGATCACATCAATAAGATCTACTTATACGTTACATACAATTACAGCTAAAGTGATCCAGTTCATTTCTATCAAATGTTTTAACAAGTAATGATAGCTCCAGGTTGTCCATCATGTCCTGTGTGAAGCACTAGCTCAGCCATCAACTATTACTATTCATACTGACGTGCCGCCAAGCGACCAGGCGTGAGCCGGCAGGTATTTTATGGGCTACACGTCACTGGGAAATGGTGCGAAACGAGTTCCGTCCAAGAAGAAGAGGCGTCACGTGGAGACACAATGATGCGCATCGGAAGCTCTCGAAAAGATATTTGTTACCTTGTTTTGATTTGTCAGTACAACTACGTTTCACAGCCGCATGTGGTTAATTAAGAAACCTCTGACATGAAGTGATGGATAGATTTATCACATTTTCGTGTTAACTATCCCGACAACTCTCTCATTTAAATATAATTAGTTCAGAAAAAAAATTATTAACTTTAAAAAAATTAACAACAACGTCTGACTAATATACTCATTTTTGTTCTCTTGTATGTAGAGTATAAAACTCGACTCTTGAGAGCTTGAATAATATTCCTTTACAACGTTTTCGGTCAAATATTCCCTTAGAATTCATTGCATTTTAGCTACGCCAGTTGTTGTTTTATAACAAAGGCCTGTCGGTGGCTTCAATAACTTGTAACGTATTCATCTTATTGCAATCTTTCAGCATTATTCATTTGGTACACTTGTAGTAACTGTGCTGCAGATATTTTCATTATGCATTATTTAATGTTAAATTAGTGGGTGTTAATACGGTTATGGGTTCAACCTGATCTAAACCAAGATATTATCTAAACCAGGGTATCATCTAAACCAGGCTATTATCTAAAACAGGGAATTATATGTTTGTGTATCTAAATCCTGGGCGGAGAAGCATGTGTTCAATGAAATAATGTGTCATTCCTTACAATAGCACGTGCTCTGATGGACATCTCCATGGACAAAGGCCAGTGAAATCATCGGCCATTCAAGGTGGTTCTTCTTTGTAGAGAAACTAATGATAGCCTCAGCCAAGGCAGTAGAAAGCCAGTAGACAGCTTGTTGAAGAATGCGTCCACACAGTCAGTCTTAATTCAGTGATGACTCTCAATGTCTAGGCAGAAAACACGTTAGTCTGTTATTGGGTTTGGAGGAGTCTGTTATTTTGGATAGCAGGAGTGTTAACTAACTTCAGCTAGAAGGTGGCTAATGGAGCAGCCAAACTTCTCAAAAGGAAGGTGGCTAATGGAGCAGCCAAACTTCTCAAAAGGAAGGTGGCTAATGGAGCAGCCAAACTTCTCAAAAGATGGGCTGATAATGTTATGGAACATAGGCGGGGATTTTCTTTTCTTCTAAGCCATATCGAAGATGCCTGATGTTCAAGTTTTAAGTCATATTCAATTTATGCGTTGTGCATTTGAATCTATATGTAGAAAAAACACTGTACAATAATTCCATTTGCACATATAAGTTTTCAAATATGAGAAGCACTTTCTAACATACGACCGCTACTTAAGTCATACAAACAGCTGACTTAAAAATGATAATGAAAAGTCAGCTGCGTGATTAGAGCATTCCGTCTAGTGATTATAGCCTTCTGTCTTGTGATTATAGCATTCCATCTAGGGATTATAGCCTTCCTTCTAGTGATTATAGACTTCCGTCTAGAGATTATAGACTTCCGTGTAGTGATTATAGACTTCCTTCTAGTGATTATAGACTTCCGTCTAGTGATTATAGACTTCCGTCTAGTGATTATAGACTTCCGTCTAGTGATTATAGACTTCCGTCTAGTGATTATAAACTTCCGCCTAGTGATTATAGACTTCCGTCTAGTGATTATAGACTTCCGTCTAGTGATTATAAACTTCCGCCTAGTGATTATAGACTTCCGTCTAGTGATTATAGACTTCCGTCTAGTGATTATAAACTTCCGTCTAGTGATTATAGACTTCCTTCTAGTGATTATAGACTTCCGTCTAGTGATTATAGCCTTCTGTCAAGTCTTTGATTTAAAAATTGAAATGATTTAAATAACCTCTAAGAACACTACAACTCGCTTTGCGTGTCCCACTGAGGAAATCTTATCTGTAGGAGTAGTTTGAGCTAACACTGAAATCTCTCGTACGTCTGGCCAACTCATTAAGTACTGTGAAGCACCTCTGTTGCATAAACAGGGATATCCTAGTGCCAGACATTTTAACGTCACGGTCATTATTATCTGTACCCAACCGTCCTACGGGAAGACATGTCATGAAGACCTACGCGGTCTAAGGGAAGACATGTCATGAAGACCTCCGCGGTCTAAGGGAAGACATGTTATGAAGACCTCCATGGTGTAGGTACTATCTTTAAAAAAAATATAAGTCTAATAGAAACGTTTTACTATGTGTTCCCATATAGCACAAAGAATATGAGTGTGAGACAGAACACGTTATACAAACCGTATAATGGAGAAACAGTGAGAGCAGGAGAGAGCAGGAGATTCACACAAAAATGTAGACAACGAGAAAGGGTGACACGAGAGAGAAGAAAGGATAAACGAGATGAAACGAACACAAGAGCGAAAACGAGAGAGAGAGGGATAAAGAGACAGAGAGAGAAAGAAGGTCCAAGAGATAAGATAGAGAAAAGGAGAGAGATAAACACTGATAATGTTAGTGATAATGTGGTACTCAAGTTTCTAGTAACGCAATAATCTTCTAATTTTTGTCTAAAATTGTTCACTTCCCATAGATGCATTTTTATGGGTACTTTTAAGTTAACAAATGTACTGATCAAAAGTCTTTCAAAAGATTAAGTCTCCAGGTCATATCATTTACAGCTCGTAACTGCTCATTTATAACTATAAAGTATTTTTAAAGAAACTCTTATCTCAATTTTTTAAAACTCTGCTATGTAGAATATGGCCTATTATCGTCCCACTTTCTACTTCAACTGCCCCAGCCTGCTACTGTTTTATTTCAAATTTCTGTTCCAAGGTATATATATAGATACACTAACTCTCAAGCTAATACACATTGGACGTTGTTGTTCCTATTTAATTGCCCTAATAAAGCCAATTGCTAAGAGTTACCTGTGCTTTGTTCCTAATATTATAACCTCCAGATTTCTACTCCCATATTCTCGACATTATTTGAATCAGAAATAAATTGACTTATTGGTGATGTTCTAGATTTTAACCATTGTTACAAGTAGGCTAATATCGAAAAACTACCAACTTATTATATTTAAGTGACTATTTTCATATTGACTACTTCGACTTTCCTCTCACGTACCTTAGCTATCTTTTCTAAATGCTCACTTTCTTTGAATGAACGTCTAAAGTTGGTGTGAAGTATAAGCGCCCCCTGCTGGGACTACAATCTTCAAGATGGTCGATATAGCTCGCAGGCGGGACAACTCTCACCGGGGGTTGCTACGTTTGAAAAGATATCCTCTTGCACTAGGGAGACCTGCATCACTGTGTGCTCTCTTGTTTGGTGGAGAGTGAGAAACGTGCTGTGTTGCATGTCTCACGGTCAATGTGTTCCTTTAAACTCAAACGTACATCTTAAGTTTTACTAAAAACACACACATATTTGTATGCTTTTCACCAGGGCCCTGACATACTAAAGTTGCAATCGGGATAATCCTGACTTTAGGAGCCTTCTTACCAAGAACGTAGTTTTTAATCCAAATATGATGATTGAAAAATTACCATTTGGCGCCCTCTAGACTATGGCGCGAAGGATGAGTGTCCCTTCATCTACCTTCGCAATTTCGTTCTTTTCCAAAACTGTTTGACAGTAAAATAAATGTAAAAAAATATTTGTTTGTGAATTTCTTAACTATAGTGTTTAAACGTTTAGCAGAAAAAGTTGTAGTCTAAAGATGCTACGACACTACAGCTTTACAAAAGTTGTAGTCTAAAGATGCTCCGACACTACAGCTATACAAAAGTTGTAGTCTAAAGATGCTCCGACACTACAGCTATACAAAAGTTGTAGTCTAAAGATGCTCCGACACTACAGCTATACAAAAGTTGTAGTCTAAAGAAGCTCCGACACTACAGCTATACACAAGTTGTAGTCTAAAGATGCTCCTAAACTACAGCTATACAAAAGTTTTAGTCTAAAGATGCTCCCACACTACAGCTATACAAAAGTTGTAGTCTAAAGATGCTCCGACACTACAGCTATACAAAAGTTGTAGTCTAAAGATGCTCCGACACTACAGCTATACAAAAGTTGTAGTCTAAAGATGCTCCGACAATACAGCTATACAAAAGTTGTAGTGTAAAGATGCTCCCACACTACAGCTATACAAAAGTTGTAGTGTAAAGATGCTCCTAAACTACAGCTTTACAAAAGTTGTAGTCTAAAGATGCTCCGACACTACAGCTATACAAAAGTTGTAGTCTAAAGATGCTCCGACACTACAGCTATACAAAAGTTGTAGTCTAAAGATGCTCCGACACTACAGCTATACAAAAGTTGTAGTCTAAAGATGCTCCTAAACTACAGCTATACAAAAGTTGTAGTCTAAAGATGCTCTGACACTACAGCTAGACAAAAGTTGTAGTCTAAAGATGCTCCGACACTACAGTTATACAAAAGTTGTAGTCTAAAGATGCTCTGACACTACAGCTATACAAAAGTTGTAGTCTAAAGATGCTCTGACACTACAGCTATACAAAAGTTGTAGTCTAAAGATGCTCCGACACTACAGCTATACAAAAGTTGTAGTCTAAAGATGCTCCGACACTACAGCTAGACAAAAGTTGTAGTCTAAGATGCTCACACACTACAGCTATACAAAAGTTGTAGTCTAAAGATGCTTACACACTACAGCTATACAAAAGTTGTAGTCTAAAGATGCTTACACACTACAGCTATACAAAAGTTGTAGTCTAAAGATGCTTACACACTACAGCTATACAAAAGTTGTAGTCTAAAGATGCTCCCACACTACAGCTATACAAAAGTTGTAGTCTAAAGATGCTCACACACTACAGCTATACAAAAGTTGTAGTCTAAAGATGCTTACACACTACAGCTATACAAAAGTTGTAGTCTAAAGATGCTTACACACTACAGCTATACAAAAGTTGTAGTCTAAAGATGCTCCTAAACTACAGCTATACAAAAATTGTAGTCTAAAGATGCTTACACACTACAGCTATACAAAAGTTGTAGTCTAAAGATGCTCACACACTACAGCTATACAAAAGTTGTATTCTAAAGATGCTTACACACTACAGCTATACAAAAGTTGTAGTCTAAAGATGCTTACACACTACAGCTATACAAAAGTTGTAGTCTAAAGATGCTTACACACTACAGCTATACAAAAGTTGTAGTCTAAAGATGCTTACACACTACAGCTATACAAAAGTTGTAGTCTAAAGATGCTTACACACTACAGCTATACAAAAGTTGTAGTCTAAAGATGCTTACACACTACAGCTATACAAAAGTTGTAGTCTAAAGATGCTTACACACTACAGCTATACAAAAGTTGTAGTCTAAAGATGCTTACACACTACAGCTATACAAAAGTTGTAGTCTAAAGATGCTTACACACTACAGCTATACAAAAGTTGTAGTCTAAAGATGCTTACACACTACAGATTATAATAATCAAAATGTATTTTTAAAGCATTCGTTGCCACAGTTTTATTATCCAGGTAATAATAATGAAGACACAGGTAAATGCGAGCTCTAAACTGCTCCATGATAACTAACAATCCTGGCTTAGTTAAGCTTAATTGATTTATGTCGCCAAACATTGAGAAATGCATTCTGTAGAGAAATAAGCGATGTTTGCTTTCCATAAAATATGAGAGTGATGTGAGCACTTAGAGGCAGTTGTCAGAGTCAGCAACTGGAGACAAGCCTTAAGGGCCACTTCATGTAATAATGTTGTCAAGTTCAGTGAGGCTCTGTCACGTGGTGTGTCCTCTCCTATACCGAATCGACTAGTTTACATTTCATTTAATATAATAGGAATATATAGAAAATGCTATATCTTTAAAGAAATATTCCAATCTTTTTATTTTCAAAATCTTTTAAATGTTCATTGCTTATTCGTTGTACTTTCTTGTAATATCTTCCGATAAAATTCATCCGACGTTATTTTGATTGTCCTCTTTGGTATATATTGCTCCACTATTTCTTTTATAAAAAGTAGTATTTTTCAAATTAGGCCTATAAATCATTCATTACAATTGACGGTCAACAAATTCTCATTTTGTTTAGAATGTGATGTCATGAAGTAGGGCACTCAAGGGCACATTTCCATTTACACATGTATCATATGTATTTGTACATTTATCAATGTATACAACAACTTTATCCCAATTATGATGTTTCGAGTATTGCATGAAGCATTCTACATATACAATGCAATCAGGGTGTACATTGTACATATACAATGCAATCAGGGTGTACATTGTACAAATACAATGCAATCAGGGTGTACAGATACAATGCAATAAGGCTGTACATTCTGTATATACCATACAATTAAGCTGTACATACTCAATATCCATTGCGATAAGGTAATACATTCTACATATCCAATGTAATCAGGCTGTACACTATCTATACACGGGCCATAGTGGATACAAAAATTGATTTTGTTAACGTTTGGTAGTCAAGTCTCGTTAATATCTCCACTGTATTGCCAATGGTTGTCAATGGCAAAGAATATCTTCGTGCTAAAATCTATTTCTATTTGATCATTGTGTCATATAATCTGAATGTGCTGAGGATGGCTTACACCAAGTATCAAAGAGGATGAAACGAACAGAGAGGAAACAATGGATTTTCCCCATATAGGGAAGGGAATTTTAATCTCGTTATTGGATGGGGATCTCGGAGGCGATAGTAAGCCACATCCATAGGGAGACTGTTACAAAGCAGGTCATGTGAAGTAGACTTAGTCCTTTTGTCAAATCTACGTCTTTCCTTCAAGTTGACAAAGCAAATTTTAATAGAAAAATAACTCGTTATTCAAGGGTGTTATTGATTGAAATTTGACTAATCCAAGAGTGATGGCTTTTTTTAAAGCTTGTCTGTTATTTAGTTATTAGATTACAGTAATAAATAAAGTGATAAATAAAATGATACATAAAGTGGTAAATAAAGTGATAAATAAAGTGATAAGTAAAGTGATAACTAAAGTGGTAAATAAAGTGATACATAAAGTGGTAAATAAAGTGATCCATAAAAGATCAATAAAGTGATAAATAAGTGATAAAGTGATAAATAAGTGATAAATAAAGTGGTAAATAAAGTGATACATAAAGTGATACATAAAGTGATACATAAAGTGATACATAAAGCGATAAAAAAGTGATAAATAAATGATAAATAAAGTGGTACATCAAGTGATACATAAAGTGATACATAAAGTGATACATAAAGCGATAAATAAATGATAAATAAAGTGGATAATAAAGTGGAAAATAAAGTGACACATAAAGTGATAAATAAATTGATAAATAAGTGAAAAATAAAGTGGTAAATAAAGTGATACATAAAGTGATAAATAAAGTGATAAATAAAGTGGTAAATAAAGTGATAAATAAAGTGATAAATAAGTGATAAATAAGTGGTAAATAAAGTGATACATAAAGTGATACATAAAGTGATAAATAAAGTGGTATATAAAGTTATACATAAATAGATACATAAAGTGATACATAAAGTGATAAATAAAGTGATAAATAAAGTGGTAAATAAAGTGATAAGTAAGTGATAAATAAAGTGGTAAATAAAGTGAGACATAAAGTGGTAAATAAAGTGGTAAATAAAGTGAGACATAAAGTGATAAATAAATGATAAATAAAGTGATAAATAAGTGATAAATAAAGTGATAAATAAGTGATAAATAAATGATAAATAAAGTGGTAAATAAAGTGATACATAAAGTGATAAATAAAGTGATACATAAAGTGATAAATAAAGTGGTAAATAAAGTTATACATAAATAGATACATAAAGTGATACATAAAATGATAAATAAAGTGATAAATAAAGTGATAAATAAAGTGGTAAATAAAGGGATAAGTAAAGTGATAAATAAAGTGGTAAATAAAGTGATACATAAAGTGATAAATAAAGTGGTACATAAGTGATAAATAAAGGGATAAATAAGTGATAAATAAAGTGATAAATAAGTGATAAATAAAGTGGTAAATAAAGTGATACATAAAGTGATAAATAAATTGATACATAAAGTGATAAATAAAGCGATAAATAAATTGATAAATAAGTGATACATAAAGTGCTAAATAAAGTGCTAAATAAGTATAAATAAAGTGGTAAATAAAGTGATACATAAAGTGATACATAAAGTGATACATAAAGTGATAAATTAGTGCTAAATAAAGTGGTAAATAAAGTAATACATAAAGTGATACATAAAGTGATACATAAAGTGATAAATTAGTGCTAAATAAAGTGGTAAATAAAGTGATAAATAAAGTGATACATAAAGTGATACATAAAGTGATACATAAAGTGATAAATTAGTGCTAAATAAAGTGGTAAATAAAGTGATACATAAAGTGATACATAAAGTGATAAATAAAGTGATACATAAAGTGATATATAAAGTGGTAAATAAAGTTATACATAAATAGATACATAAAGTGATACATAAAGTGATAAATAAAGTGATACATAAAGTGATAAATAAAGTGGTAAATAAAGTGATAAATAAAGTGATACATAAAGGGATACAGAAAGAGATACATAAAGGGATACAGAAAGGGATACAGAAAGTGATACATAAAGGGATACAGAAAGGGATACTTTGTAAACGGTGTTTCCTAAAGGTTCGATCAAATCAAATGGATGCAACAGAGTTTGACACCGTTTGATTGAAAACGCTGCATTTAAATGCCTCCTGTTTCTAGTCAATCAAAAGATACTTATCACAAGTTCATATAGAGGATTGCTTACAAATGTTTCTTCATCTGGCAGAACTGATGAGGCGGAAGTTCTCAACATATTTTCTGAAAGACAAGAATGCTAGAATTTACGTGAATTCCCGGCCTGTCGGCTATGACACGGCCCGTCGCGATGAAATCGATCCTAGATGAGTATCCGAGTAAACAAACATAGCATTGTATTCACTCATAACTGTTAGCGTTCCCGTTGTTTAACCACCCAACGACGATACCGTTGGAATGTAAACACCCAGACGGTATGCTAGATTAGAGAAGTCGCCTAAAATATAAAATACTTCAAGTACAGTCTTTGTGTTCAATTCTCGTTTATATATTTTGTTGAATCTATTGACTAGATGATATTATTCTCTACACAAAACCGTTATATTTTGACATGCACATTTTAAATGACCTCAAAATATAAGAGTTTTACATTATGTTTGCTCAGTGTGTGTGCAGGAGACTATGGAATGTGTGCGATGAAATGCATGGCGCTGTACTGTACTCTTGACACCATTATTCGTTCGTTCATTATGGCGAATGGATAGAGAACGATACATTTAAAGCAATTCACGCGACGACTCATCTAGAGTAGGCGTAATCAAGCCACTTATGTTCTTATGCAATGACCACAGAAACAATTTCACTGCTGATTGGTTGAAGACAATAACACAAATATTGAGTGGAATAGGGACGACAATCTTATTCATTTTAAACAACTTTTTATCCTCAAATGTTTACTTTATTTTTTTTATATAAAAATCATTCAAGAGAAATGTTTGGTGCATAAAAGTAAGTTTCAATTTGGCTTTAAAAAATTCAGTTCAGTGGTTTACATAAAGAAGAATCAAGTTTTTGAAAATAGCATAAAATAAAGATGATCTAGAGCTCGGAAATGTAACCAGCCGCCAATGTGCCGCCGACATACTGCCCATATGCCCCATGCCGCCATATGCCTAATTCCAGCCATATGCCCCATTCTGCCCATATACCCCATTCCGCCCATATGCCACATTCCGGCCATATGCCACATTCCGCCCATATGCCGCCCATATGCCACATTCCGCCCATATGCCGCCCATGTGTTCGATGCCACGCATATGCCTCGTGCCGCCGATATGCCACATACCGCCCATATGTTCCATGCCGCCCATATGCCCCATGCCGCCCATACGCCCCATGTCGCCAATATGCCACATACCGCCCATATGTTCCATGCCGCCCATATGCCCCATGCCGCCCATACGCCCCATGTCGCCCATACGCCCCATGTCGCCCATATGCCCCCTACCACCACATACCGCCCATACGTTCCATGCCGCCCATATGCCCCATGCCGCCCATATGTCCCATGCCGCCCATACGCCCCATGCCGCCCATATGCCACATACCGCCCATACGTTCCATGCCGCCCATATGCCCCATGTCGCCCATACGCCCCATGTCGCCCATATGCCCTTGGAGCCCACTGAAATGTTCAATGCGGCCAACAAGACTTTCCGAGAACTGGTTTAATTTTTTTGGTAAAATGTTCATTTTGTGATAATATAATATGTAAACGCCTTTAAAATAATCACAGTGTAAATTGTCAAACAAATTATAATAATTACCGCAAATTTAATCAATATTTTGCTGTGTATTTGCAAACTGAACTCGGAATGAATTATCGAAGCACACCTTAGAAGCATGTGTCTCGCTATATCAATATTTACATACTGCCCTCTATACAAAAAAGTTTCCCATAACCTGGACTAGAGTCTAGTCTAGTGAATATGTTAGAAGAACCAAGGGATCGCATCAATGCAATGGCGTAGCTACAGTTAGTGCCACCTGGAACGGACTAAGATTTTGCCACCTCCTCTCCACACCCTCCTCCCTACGTAAGTGTATCCGTGTCCAAACTCTAACTTTACACAAGCCACTGAAAACTACTTGGACACTACAGGCCACTGAAAACTACTTGGACACTACAGGCCACTGAAAACTACTTGGACACTACAGGCAACTGAAAACTACTTAGACACTACAGGCCACTGAAAACTACTTGGACACTACAGGCCACTGAAAACAAATTGGACACTACAGGCAACTGAAAACTACTTAGACACTACAGGCCACTGAAAACTACTTGGACACTACAGGCAACTGAAAACTACTTAGACACTACAGGCCACTGAAAACTACTTGGACACTACAGGCAACTGAAAACTACTTAGACACTACAGGTTACTGAAAACTACTTGGACACTACAGGCCACTGAAAACTACTTGGACACTACAGGTTACTGAAAACTACTCTGACACTACAGGCCACTGAAAACTACTTGGACACTACAGGTCACTGAAAACTACTAGGACACTACAGGTTACTGAAAACAACTTGGACACTACAGGCCACTGAAAACTACTTGGACACTACAGGCCAATGAAAACTACTTGGACACTACAGGTTACTGAAAACTACTAGGACACTACAGGCCACTGAAAACTACTTGGACACTACAGGTTACTGAAAAATACTAGGACACTACAGGCAACTGAAAACTACTTAGACACTACAGGTTACTGAACAATACTTGGACACTACAGGCAACTGAAAACTACTTGGACACTACAGGCCACTGAAAACTACTTGGACACTAGGGGCCAATGAAAACTACTTGGACACTACAGGCCACTGAAAACTAGTTGGACACTACAGGCCACTGAAAACTACTTGGACACTACAGGCCACTGAAAAATACTTGGACACTAGGGGCCAATGAAACTACTTGGACACTACAGGCCACTGAAAAATACTTGGACACAAGGGGCCAATGAAAACTATTTGGTCACTACAGGCCACTGAAAACTATTTGCTCACTACAGGCAAAGACGAATTTTCCTTTATGAATTGCGAGTGTTTGATACTTTATATATTTAAAGACACCTAATGGCGGATATAGCGGCATAGATAATTTGTAGGGAACAAAAAAGTTATGTAAAATAATACTATGTATTGTATAGAAGGTCAAGGTCTCTAGTAAAATAATGTCTTGTTAATCCCTTTTCCATAACGCTCGAAGCAGTCAACAATGTTCCAATCAATAAGTTTGATCTGGGTCATAGGAGCATGCAACGGTCTGAGTAGAATCTTTACACAGTCATTTGATAGTCTGTAAGTGTGAGTAGAATCTTGACACAGTCATTTGATAGTCTGTAAGTGTGAGTAAAATCTTGAGAAAGTCATTTGATTGTCTGTATGTGTGAGTAGAATCTTGAGAAAGTCATTTGATAGTTTGTAAGTGTGAGTAGAATCTTGACACAGTCATTTGATAGTCTTTAAGTGTGAGTAGAATCTTGCCATAGTCATTTGATAGTCTTTAAATGTGAGTAGAATCTTGACACAGTCATTTCTTATTCGTAATGCTGGGCAGATCAGTTTGATGATTTCAAGCTTATTTCTTTGTACTCGTAAAGAATGTAAGTGGGTACTGGTTTGTTAGAATGTAAGTGGGTACTGGTTTGTTAGAATTTAAGTGGGTACTGGTTTGTTAGAATGTAAGAGGGTACTGGTTTGTTAGAGTTTAAGTGGGTACTGGTTTGTTAGAATGTAAGTGGGTACTGGTTTGTTAGAATGTAAGTGGGTACTGGTTTGTTAGAATGTATGTGGGTACTGGTTTGTTAGAATGTAAGTGGGTACTGGTTTGTTAGAATGTAAGTGGGTACTGGTTTGTTAGAATGTAAGTGGGTACTGGTTTGTTAGAATGTAAGTGGGTACTGGTTTGTTAGAATTTAAGTGGGTACTGGTTTGTTAGAATGTAAGTGGGTACTGGTTTGTTAGAATGTAAGTGGGTACTGGTTTGTTAGATTGTAAGTGGGTACTGGTTTGTTAGAATGTATGTAGGTAATAGTTTGTTAGATTGTGACTAGTACAGGTTTATAGCAGATGGGACTGTGTGATACATACCTGGCAAGTATTCTGCTTTTGTTTATTTATAGCTCACGCGAAGAACTGGATCATGATTGGAGTCAGAAGAGTATACAGTAAGCCCTCTTGCTTCTAAAAGTGGTGTTAGCATGATATTGAATCTCCGCCTCATTTAATAGTAGATACATCTTTATCTTCAACTGTGCCATATCGTTACACATGACCTGTGTGAGGGCGGGACAAAATAAAGGGACAGTGAATGCCAGAAAAATTCCAGCGGAGGCCCAAAGGTATTCAACATTCTGCCGATCTAAGAATGTGGGGAGGGGGTGACAGTAAGAGTGCACTGTGGAGTTAAGGAATGGGCGTCATATTATCCATAGTATTGTCTTTGTTTGGGGGCGCAAGTGGAGTTAAGGAATGGGCGTCATATTATCCATAGTATTGTCTTTGTTTTGGGGCGCAAGTGGAGTTAAGGAATGGGCGTCATATTATCCATAGTATTGTCTTTGTTTGGGGGCGCAAGTGGAGTTAAGGAATGGGCGTCATATTATCCATAGTATTGTCTTTGTTTGGGGGCGCAAGGGGCGCAAGTGGAGTTAAGGAATGGGCGTCATATTATCCATAGTATTGTCTTTGTTTGGGGGCGCAAGTGGAGTTAAGGAATGGGCGTCATATTATCCATAGTATTGTCTTTGTTTGGGGGCGCAAGTGGAGTTAAGGAATGGGCGTCATATTATCCATAGTATTGTCTTTGTTTTGGGGCGCAAGTGGAGTTAAGGAATGGGCGTCATATTATCCATAGTATTGTCTTTGTTTGGGGGCGCAAGTGGAGTTAAGGAATGGGCGTCATATTATCCATAGTATTGTCTTTGTTTGGGGGCGCAAGTGGAGTTAAGGAATGGGCGTCATATTATCCATAGTATTGTCTTTGTTTGGGGCGCAAGTTTAAGGGATTGCCCTTAAAAAAAAGTGGGTATCATTGTTCGGTAGAACTAGCTGTTATATATGTTATATCTATATGTTATATCTATATGTTATGTCTATAAGTTATGCCTGTATGTTATGCCTATATGTTATGCCTATATGTTATGCCTATATGTTATGTCTATATGTTATGCCTATATCTTATGCCTATATCTTATGCCTATATGGTATGCCTATATCTTATGCCTATATGTTATGCCTATATGTTATGTCTGTATGTTATGCCTGTATGTTATGCCTGTATGTTATGCCTATATGTTATGCCTATATGTTATGCCTATATGTTATGTCTATATGTTATGTCTATATCTTATGCCTAGATGTTATGTCTATATGTTATGTCTATATCTTTTCTTTTAATTTATGAAACGGATGGTGGGCGCCAATTTCTGCTTTCGCACCGGGCGCATCTTTTCTTGGCTTTGGATCGGCCCTGCCCCTAGCTAACCAAAAGATGCTTTACTCTTGAGCCCTCTATATGCGCCCCAGCTTTCACCAGTTAATGGGTAGCAGCTAAAAGAATGATGGCATCTCATGTGTCTCCCCCCATAGAACATTTATTAGAAATAACATTTATTTGAACTCAATCTTTCCCGGACATGTCAAGCACAGTTTCTGGTGCCTACAAGCAGAAACAAGTTTAATCCTACTCGCTTACAGGAAAATGTAGATTTTTGTACAGGAACTGATGGACAGACAAGATAAGAAGTCATCCCTCCTACAGACGCTGGTAATCAGTGAATCTCTCAAGGACCTTAGCTGACTCAACCAATAATATTGCAATGAGTACAAGATATGATACCCGATAAGCAAAATTTTGGTACCACGTTATATCCTCGTGGAATTGTACCAGTACTTCTTTAATCAGACAATTTATATGTTCATCTTAATTATTCATCTAATACAGACATCCCATGATAAAAACACGGTCATATATACAAAGGGCCACGGCGATGCAAAGCTGTAAATCGTGCCTCCAATATACAGGAAATGGTCGCTCGGGGCGGAATAGTAAAAAGACGATTGTGGCGCCATTTTTCTTTGTACATTACAATGCATTTTATTCTTTGATTTTTATTAAGGTCCTATCTAAAGACTATTTTAGCGCCTCTCATGATGGGGCCCAGTGGGAGTTCCCCCATCGCCCTCTCATGATGGGGCCCAGTGGGATTTCCCCCTTTTACACCATGTTGGGGCCTAGTGAGAGCGCCCCCTGCGTTCTCTCCCCTTCGCATGACCCTATATATATGATAAAACATGAAACCATCTCAACTTTCTGTCATGAATTTTATGTTGTGCATTAAACAAATCATTTAAAATTGGATATTTAATTCTCTAAGACCGAAGTAACTAAAATGACACTGAATTTTGATTAAGCGGTTTTAAACCTTGACCAATCAGAATATTATAAGTGTCTGTCAACTCCCTTCTACAATATTACAATGCTAAGTACGTAGTGTCTGTCAACTCCCTTCTACAATCTTACAATGCTAGGTAAGTAGTGTCTGTCAACTCTCTTCTACAATCTTACAATGCTAGGTACGTAGTGTCTGTCAACTCTCTTCTACAAATTACAATGCTAAGTACGTAGTGTCTGTCAACTCTCTTCTACAAATTACAATGCTAGGTACGTAGTGTCTGTCAACTCTCTTCTACAAATTACAATGCTAGGTTCGTAGTATGTCACCTCCCTTCTATAATATTACTAACTTCGTATTGTCAGATGGTCTTATTATTATTCATATTTATTTATTTATTATTTCGTAGAGGGAACAGAGAGTTGGTTAGTTTTTTTTGGTTTATTGACGCTATCACATGTCCTATTCTTAAAATACAAAACAGATCAAAGTTTTTAAGGTAATTATCTAGAATAAACTAAAAAGTTCCAGTCAAATATCAAGCCGTTTTCTCTGGCTAACTCCTTAAGAAAGATAGCTAGCCCTAAATGTAAAGGTTTTCCCCGACTCTATATGTTATAGTTCAGGTTTTCCCATACTATGTGTCATCTGTGTCAAAAATATGAACAGCCTATTCAGCACAAGGAAATACGCAAGTGCGTTTGGTGCGTAATTTGTGTTTCTCTCAAATAGTTGGTGAAATAAATGTGCGTTGTAAAAGTGTGTGGGTCATTAAAATATTAATATGGATCAGGAACTTAAAATAGATGTGCGGTTGCGAGCCTTGGTGGGGGTGGGGTGGGGAGGGGAGAAGAACATTAATTGAGATTCTTATAATGTGCGTTACTTGTATGCATGATTTGTCAAATGTTCATACCCCCCCCCCCCCGGCCACCTCATGTGTTTTATAAAGATTTATGCGCCAAACTTTGTTATTAAAGGCTGTTTAATTTGAGTAACTATCTTGTTCAATAAATATGGTCTTCTCTATTTTAAACGCTAATAGTAATTTCTTTTCTGTTGACATTGTAAGGATTACTCAACTGGAATAAAACATCATTCATATTAAATACATGTCTATGGTTTTAACCAGTTTTGTTTTCAAATTTATTCCTGCCACAAACCCAAAGCGGCCACCAACCAATAGAGGCCACAAAGCCATAGAGGCCACAAACCCATAGAGGCCACAAACCAATAGAGGCCACAAATCCATAGAGGCCACAAACCCATAGAGGCCACAATCCCATAGAGGCCACAAACCCATAGAGGCCACAAAGCCATAGAGGCCACAAACCCATAGATGCCACAAACCCATAGAGGCCAAAAACCAATAGAGGCCACAAACCCATAGAGGCCACAAACCCATAGAGGCCACAAACCCATAGAGGCCACAAAATGACCTTTCCTATTTATCTCATATAAGCATTCTAGAATAAACGTTGACCTGACCCTTTATAGTAGACATATTATCTTTATTAATTTAGGACACGAGTTTCAGATATATAATGTCAGATATATAATGTTAGGTATAGATTTAATGATTTACACAGGATTGGAAAAGTTGAAAATGGCTCTATTTTTCCACGTCTGGTTTTAAGGCCATTTGAATTTTTTTTTTTTAAATATATTTCTATTAATTCTATCAATTTGTCTCAACGCCCCCTTCGGGCTATACTTCATCCCTTGGGTGCAGTATCGCCCATTTTGAGAACTACTTGCTGAACCTACAACTTAACAGCCTTAACTTATGCAGGTTTATAGTTACGGTACATTCATACTGCAGATTTGTTATTGAGATTCTCAGCTTGGTATGCTGTTGCAGACAAATCGCCAATTTTCTGTGACCACATGTTGGTCGCTGTAACACAAATCGGAGTTAACAAATTTCATTTTCACGGATTTTTGTTAAAGAGTTCCAGTATATAGACGGCTGGAAATACAGACTCAATCAATTCATTTTTTTTATTATTGCGCGTTCACTGTCATCAGCTGTAAAGGGCTTATTGACAAATGATTAGTCGTATCTGACAGTAGCCCTTCCGATGGGCACATTTTGTATTTCAATGATTAACATTTTTGTAACAAATGTCAATTTTAATTTTATGGGAGAAATAAAACATTGTAAAAATTAAAAAGAAAAAAATTAGAACGATAGTAAATATTTTATTTTTTATGGAATTGAATAAAGCGATATATTATTTTCACGTTTCCTTTGCATGGGTAGTTGATCATTTAAATATGGAGAATATCTTCTTTTGATCCTAATTAAAGTATCGCTTTAAAATATTCATTTCCCTGCCACCTAGGTACCTCAATGTTTATTAGTTATATTACGGTTACATTATTATTTATTAACTTTTTAAAGTGAATATTTAAAAGAAATAAAGCCGAATTCATTGATTTAAAAGCTACATAAAATTTAAAATTGATAAATATTAACAAAAGTTAATCAGAAGACATTGCCTGCTCAGTGCTCTGGGATATCTCTATCAGCCATGAATTTCTGGAGAAGGAAAACGTCTACACATAGCAGTGGATTCTCAACAAGGGTTCATCCCTGAGATCTGAGGCTTTAACGAACTCCCTGTGTCAATGTACTTCCCATGATCGGCGTTCTTACTCAATCCAGGTTTTCCAAATGCTCCATGTGCAAATCAACTGCTCTATCAGTGGTTCTCAACCTTCACAATGCTGCGACCCTTTAATACTGTTCCTCATGTGGTGGCGACCCCAAGCCACATAATTATTTTCGTTGCTACTTCATAACTGTAGAGCTACATGTGTTTTCAGATGGTCGTAGGCGACCTCTGGAAATGGGTCGTGTGAATCACAAAGGGGTGCGACCCACAGGTTGAGGAACGCTGTGCTATATGAACTCAAAGTACCAATAAAGGGCCATCTAGTTACTATTTGTAAATGCCGCTGCAAATATTAATTATAAAAGGGTTGCTGTGATGCATCAGGTTTTTCCACAGACGAATTGTTATTAAATGTTTTTGATTGTATCAAATGACAAGAAACATTTCTTTTGTGACTCATGTTAGCCTATGTTGTGTCTCATGTCATGTGGTCAATGTCATTGTTTTGTGACTCATGTTAGCATATGTTGTGTCTCATGTCATTTGGTCCATGTAATTTTTTGTGACTCATGTTAGCATATGGTATGTCTCATGCCATGCGATCCATGTCATTGTTTTGTGACTCAAGTTAGAATATGGTGTGTCCCCTGTGATGCAGTCCATGTCATTGTTTTGTGGCTCATGTCAGTATATGTTGTGTCTCATGTCATGTGGTGCATGTCATTGTTTTGTGACTCATGTTAGCATATGATGTGTCTCATGTCATGTGGTTCATGTCATTGTTTTGTGACTCATGTTAGCATATGTTGTGCCCTCTGTGATGTGTTGTTTTGCATCCTCTGGCCAATCAGACACAAATGCAACCACGTAGACATAAAATAAGATTATATACTATATAAACATATTAGTGACAACATTCCAGAATGAAACTATAACAACCCATTTGACCAGTTTTACACTTACGCCGTTTGAGAACATTCCTGGGATAATACTAAGAGTACTCCGGGGAAATAAGTGCATTCTTCTCAATATATTTTTTATGTAACTTTAATTTTCATTCTGATAAATCCATCGGCTAACTTTACTGAGTTCGTGCCGTGCTGCGTGCCGTGCTGCGTGCCGTGCTGCGTGCCATGCTGCTTGCCATGCTGCGTGGCATGCTGCGTGCCGTCTAGGGGGTTGTCGGGTCCAGGTGGCCTGCGGGCAAATCAACACACAAAAGATGAGCGAGAAATATTATTATTCTTTGCTTATAAACTCTTTGCAGAGTGTTTTGTGTGCTCCTAAAAGCGTCTTAACGCGGTGGATAGATTTACTTACTTGGACAGCACTTTCTCCAGATCTGTCGTCATGGCTGATGAAATGAATGCCAGACTCGCAAAAGCTAGTGCCATTTTAGGCAGGCTCCGCAGCACTGTTTTGGACAGAAGAGGTATTAGAAGAAGAAACGAAGATCAAGGTCTAAAGCGCAGCAGTCCTCTCGACATTGATCTACTGCTGTGAAACCTGGACAGTGTACCAGCGTCACGCCAAGAAGCTGAAACATTTTCACACAACCTGCCTCAGGAAATCCTCGGCAGCAGGTGGCAAGACAAAGATCCTGACACAGAGGTCCTCGCTAGAGCTAACTTACTTATTATCTTCACCATCCTGATGCAGTCTCAACTCCGTTAATCGGTCACGTAGCCCATATGGAAGACCACCCGCTCACAAAACAGACTTTCTTTGGAGAACTCACGATAGGCAAGCGCTCCCAAGGTAAAAAAAAAAGCGTTTCAAAGACTCACTGAAAGCGGCACTACAGGCATTCAGAATCAAGCCAGACAGCCCAGGACAGAGCAATTCGGAGAGCAGCTGTCAAGAAATGAGCTAAATCTCATGAAGCCAGTAGTATAACCATAACAGAGACACGCAGGTTAGCCCGACAGAGCAATATTAGATCACCGACTGCAGCAACTATGCCCTGCCACTGTTGCAGAGAGTATTCCAAGCGTGGATCGGTCTAACAAGCCACCTACGAGCTGACGAAAACCCACCATCCCCCATAACAGGATGACTCGATGGTCCCAGTCGATTTTGACGGACGAACAACAATAACAAAATTATCAGAGCGGAGAATATGCTACTTATTTTTGCAAGTTCCAAGACCTATGTGTTAGGCACCTTGTCCAAGACCTATGTGTTAGGCACCTTGTCCAAGACCTATGTGTTAGGCACCTTGTCCAAGACCTATGTGTTAGGCACCTTGTCCAAGAGCTATGTGTTAGGCACCTTGTCCAAGACCTCCATGTTAGGCACCTTGTCCAAGACCTATGTGTTAGGCACCTTGTCCAAGACCTTCGTGTTAGGCACCTTGTCCAAGACCTATGTGTTAGGCACCTTGTCCAAGACCTATGTGTTAGGCACCTTGTCCAAGACCTCCGTGTTAGGCACCTTGTCCAAGACCTATGTGTTAGGCACCTTGTCCAAGACCTATGTGTTAGGCACCTTGTCCAAGACCTACGTGTTAGGCACCTTGTCCAAGACCTTCGTGTTAGGCACCTTGTCCAAGACCTATGTGTTAGGCACCTTGTCCAAGACCTTCGTGTTAGGCACCTTGTCCAAGACCTATGTGTTAGGCACCTTGTCCTCCCATCGAATGCGTAAAATGGGACGCAGACATCTTTGATGGAAGCTGTTGAGTTTCCGCTCCTATCTGTCCTATGTGGTCCACACTTCACTGCCATATAGGAGCGTACTAAGCACACAAATCTGATAGACGCTTAAGTTTTATAGTATATGTTAGTTTACTATTATTCCACACCCGCTTACTCAGTTTAGACCTAGTTGCTGCTGCTTTTGCGGTCCTGATGTTCACCTCTTCGTCAACGGAGAGAAAGTTAGAAATCTTGGATCTAAGGCATGTGAAATGCTCTGCAACCGAAAGATTATGGCCCTCACTAGATTTGTTTTGAGGGACGGTGCTTCTTGCACGGTGACATCTGTTTTCCTGTGACTGTAACTTAAAATATATAACTAACCTGTGACTGTAACCTATAGTATATGAATAACCAGTGACTGTAACCTATAATATATATAACAAACATGTGATTGTAACTATTATATGTAACTAACTAGTGAATGTAACCAAGAACTGCTCTTAGCAAAGTTTTTTACTTTTTAATATAAATATGTGTCATATATACAATGAAATAGAGTAAAAGGAAAACTAAAACTATAACTTATGTCAGTGCTTTCCTAACATTGTTTTGTGTCGCGACACAGTAAGTTTGTCGCCTGTAGGGTGTTGGTGTGTCGCGTGAAATCAAACCATAATGTCCCTCCCGCTCTTGCACCGCAGATTGTTTCACCAACCAAAATCAAATGCGAATATTACGCACCAAACGCATGTGCGATATACCTTTAAAAAAAAAATCATTTAACGCAGTTATCCAGAATTGTACTCCCCTTAAAAAAATAGGGAAAACTTATTTTGGGGATGGGCTGAGGCTGAAAATTTAAAAAGATGTGTTGTCATCGGCAACGAGTCTATGTGCCAAGTTTCAGCTCGATAATTGGATGGGAAGTGGATCAATTAGATGTCCGAAGATTTTTTTTTCTAGCATGTGACGAACAAAAGCGAAGTTAATAGAGAGGATTGAATGAAACAACCCCTAGAAACAAAGCCTTTTGTTCAAATCCATTATCAAATATAATATCGAGCAATGAGGGGGGGGGGTGGGGTGGGGGTGCATCCAAGTAACGCGCTTTATAAGAACGCACATTAATGCTCCGCGCCCCCCCACCCCCCGCCCCCCTTTATTTTTCCGGCTCACAACCGCACATTAATTTTCACACCTCTGAACTATATTAATACTCTGACACATCCGCTTTAACATCGCAGATTTACCTCACCAACTATTCGGCACCGAGTCTATGTGCCAAGTTTCAGATCGATAGGTTTAAGAGAAGTGGGTCGATTTGCCGCCTGCAGATTTTGCCAGGCAGCTAGCCATCCAGCAACGATCAAAGCCGAATTTAATGTAAAGGCTTTAAAAATAGCTAGCAGCATGCTTAAACATGCAATTTTTTGTTAAAGGATATTATGGCCATCTTAAATAGCCTTTCTATTCAGTATAAACACGAATTAACGAGTTTTATCACAAAGCGAGGGTGGAAAGTTGGAATAAGTTAGAGGAACACATGGGGTCAAGGTTAATGAAACTTAGCTAGATGATCGGGTAGATAAATCAGTATTCAAGTGGCTAGATGCTTGGCTAGAAACGTGGGTAGGTGATTGGGTCGATGATTGGATAGATGAGTGGGTAGAAAATTGATTAAATGATTGGGTAGAAGATTGATTAGATGATTGGATTAAGATTAGCTAGAAGACTTGATAGATGAAATGTTAGATGATTGGGTAGAAGATTGGTTTTCTAGAATTTTTAAACTGAAGATAAGAAGATAAGCTTCTGACAGAGCTTTAGTGGCAAATAAAGAAGTAACGTTTGCTGTCTGACAGAGCTTTAGGGGCATAGGTGGAAGAAAAGTTAGCTGTCTGAGTGAGTTTAGGGACATAGAAGAAGTAAAGTTTGCTGTCTGACAGAGCTTTAGGGGCATAGAAAGAAGTAACGTTTACTGTGTGACAGAAGATTAGGGACATAGAAAGAAGGAACGTTTGCTGCCTGACAGAGCTTTAGGAGTTTAGAAAGAAGTAAAGTTTGCTGTCTGATAGAGCTTTAGGGGCATAGAAAGAAGTAGAGTTTGCTGTCTGACAGAGCTTTAGGGACATAGAAAGAAGTAGAGTTTGCCGTCTGACAGAGGTTGAGGGACATGGAAAGAAGCAAAGTTTGCTGTTGTAGGGGCATAAAAAGAAGAAAAGGTTTTTGTCTCACAGAGCTTTAGGGGCATAGAAAGAAGTAAAGTTTACTGTCTGACAGAGCTTTAGGGGCATAGATGGAAGAAAGGTTTGCTGTCTGAGTTGGCTTTAGGGACATACAAAGAAGTAAAGTTTGCTATCTGACAGAGCCTTGGGGGCATAGAAAGAAGTAACGTTTGCTGTCTGAAAGAGCTTTAGGGGAATATAAAGAAGTAACGTTTGCTGTCTGACAGAGCCTTAGGGGCATAGAAAGAAGTAAAGTTTGCTGTCTGACAGAGCCTTAGGGGCATAGAAAGAAGTAGAGTTTGCTGTCTGACAGAGCTTTAGGGGCATAGAAAGAAGTAGAGTTTGCTGTCTGACAGAGCTTTAGGGGCATAGGTGGAAGAAACGTTTGCTGTCTGAGTGAGCTTTAGGGACATAGAAGAAGTAAAGTTTGCTGTCTGACAGAGCTTAGGGGCATAGAAAGAAGTAGAGTTTGCTGTCTGACAGAGCTTTAGGAGTATAGAAAGAAGTAGAGTTTGCTTTCAGACAGATAGCTTTAGTGGCATAGAAAGAAGTAGTTTTTGCTGTCGGACAGAGCTTTAGGGCCATATAAAGAGGTAGTGTTTGCTGTCGGACCGAGCTTAAGGGGCATAGAAAGAAGTAGTGTTTGCTGTCGGACAGAGCTTTAGTGACATAAAAAGAAGTAGTCTTTGCTGTCGGAAGAGCTTTAGTGGCATAGAAATAAGTAGTGTTTTCTGTTGGACAGACCTTTAGGGGCATAGAAAGAAGTAGTGTTTGCTGTCTGGAAGAGCTTTAGGGGCATAGAAATAAGTAGTTTTTGCTGTCGGACAGAGCTTTAGGGGCATAGAAAGAAGTAGTGTTTGCTGTCGGACAGAGTTTGTGGAGAGGTGGCAGAAATATGGTTGGGTATGCTGTTGTAAAAACTGTTGACAGGTTTATTGGGCTATGGACATGTAGCGAGTTTTGTTTGTAACAGAGTATGTTGTTAATGGAAATGTATAGAGTTTGATTTGTAACAGAGTAAGTGGGTAATGGAAAGGTATATAATTTGGTTTGTAACAGAGTAAGTGGGTAATGGACATGTATGGAGTTTGGTTTGTAACAGAGTAAGTGGGTAATGGAAAGGTATAGAGTTTAATTTGTAACAGAGTAAGTGGGTAATGGAACGGTATCGAGTTTGGTTTGTAACAGAGTAAGTGGGTAATGGAAAGGTATAGAGTTTGGTTTGTAACAGAGTAAGTGGGTAATGGAAAGGTATAGAGTTTGGTTTGTAACAGAGTAAGTGGGTAATGGAAAGGTATCGAGTTTGGTTTGTAACAGAGTAAGTGGGTAATGGAAAGGTATAGAGTTTGGTTTGTAACAGAGTAAGTGGGTAATGGAAAGGTATAGAGTTTGGTTTGTAACAGAGTAAGTGGGTAATGGAAAGGTATCGAGTTTGGTTTGTAACAGAGTAAGTGGGTAATGGAAAGGTATAGAGTTTGGTTTGTAACAGAGTAAGTGGGTAATGGAAAGGTATAGAGTTTGGTTTGTAACAGAGTAAGTGGGTAATGGAAAGGTATCGAGTTTGGTTTGTAACAGAGTAAGTGGGTAATGGAAAGGTATAGAGTTTGGTTTGTAACAGAGTAAGTGGGTAATTGAAACGTATTCCTGTGTTTTGTGACAGAGTAATTGTGCGATTGAAAGGTATAGAGTGTGGTTTGTGACAGAGTTATTTGATAATTGAATTTAAAGAATGTCGTTTGTGACAAAGTGGGTAATGTTAGATATAGAGTGAGATTCATGACAGAGTTAATAGGGTATGGAAAGAACGAAGGATAATAAAGGAAGTGATGCTGTGTGAAGTAAATGGTAGAGCAAAATATGTGGAAGCTTCAATAGAAAGACATGACAGTGAAAGAAGAACGTTTCGGCCAAGAGCCTTCCTCGGCACATAGGACAATGTTCGCCATTGTAATTGCTGTTACAGTTATAAAGTGCCGTGATGGATACATTTGAAGTCTCTTTATGTTTATTTTCGTTGAAATGGGATGAAACTGGGGAAAGTTTAACCTGTTCAATATTATGAGGATTTTCAGTGAACCTATCTGATAATATTCTTCCAGTGTTGCCAATAGAACAAGGGAAGCATACACTCGCCTTTATCACATTTCGACTAACCCATGTGAAGCCCTATTTTAATTTGAATGTTTTGGTTTCAAGTGTATAGGGGCAAGTACTACAACGGCTTCTTGACTTTAGTTTAGTCCCAACGTAAGACGGGTCAGCTCGAAGGCGATTGTGAACAAGAAGGTCACCTACACTTTTGTCTCGTCTGACGACAATAAGTGGAGGGGATGAGCATACCCTGCTGGTGTCGGGGTCAACAAGAAGTGTCGGAGTCAGCAAGAAGTGTGTCTCTATTCTTTATGAATATTTTTTTGGCCGTCGAATTGTGAGGGTGGTAGGTTAGTATGAGATTTGTAAAAAGTCTTTGCATACATTTGGCTCGGAGGATGAGTAAAATTTAGTTGGATAATTTGTATGTTTCGAAAAATGATGGCATAGAAAAGTTATTTTTTACTCGTTTTGGAGAGATAATTAAATTAAACTAGAATGTTCCATAAAGTTCTATATTGTTCTAAGGGGATATATAATGGGAGATAAAAGCTAACTGAACAGTTGGTTTAGTTCTATTCATTTCTATCAATTCATGGGAGTTGATCTAAACACGCCATTTGTAATCTTAACAGGATCAAATCGGGATCGAGGTCCTATCAGGAAACGGGATCCTATCGGGATCGGGAACCGACTGGGATAGGATACCGACGGAATCGGGAATACACCTCTATCGGGATCCCACCAATATTGGGATCCGATCGGGAAACGGGAGACCAATGGGATTGGGGTCCAAAGGGATCTGGATTCTACCGGGATCGGTATCCCACCAGGAAAGGGAATCCCACCGGGATCAGGATCATCCGGGATTGGGTTCCAACCGGGATTGGGGTCCAACTGTGATCGGGGTGTCATCGGAAAACAGGTTCCCATCGGATATCGGAATCCAATTGGGATCCCACAGGGATTGGGATCCCATCTAGGAAAATTTCTATCCTATTTTACAAAATTTACTATATATGTTTTTAATAGGAGACAAATTATTTCGTTAATTTAATTACTATAGCGTTGTTATTTTTACATTGCGCTAAATTTCAATGTTAATTAAAAGGTTGTGGACGTTTGTTTGTTTGCTTTTCCCGAATGCTAACCCGGGAAACGTCGGGTATATTAGCTAGTATATGTATATAAAAGTCATCTAAAAATCCAACGTTTTTTCAACAAACGCCCCGAAAGCCAAAGGGTTTTCAGTATAACCCGATAATAATCGTTGAATAGCGATAACCCGTCATAAATGACGGCCATACAAAGGCGACCTACCCTACACAACGTATTACTCGCCACAATTGGGGCCCATTCCCGAAGCCTATCCATCTACTATTCACCACAGTTGAGGCCCAAGTCCGAAGCCAGTATATCTACTACTCACCAACCAAAATGGGGCCCCATTTCTGAAGTCTATCCATCTACTACTCACCAAAATGGGGACCCATGTCCGAAGCCTATACATCTACTATTCACAACAGTGGGGGCCCATGTTTGAAGTCTGTGGACTACGTTCAAATTTTTGTAAAACAGAGTAGCTTGCTCGTGGTTACCGCCTACTTGTACCACTTTGGCGTGGTTCCATAATCATGTTTGTTGTTTCTAAACTCGATTCCAGAACGATAAGTAGGGTTATTTAAAACATACCCAATAATACAGTTTTTAAAATATAATTTACACTTTTACTCTGAATCATCATTTTTTTCCTCTCAATTCACGGTGACGTCATCCGATCCATGTTTACTCAGCCAAACCATGAGATCAACAAATGATTTGAAAGCGGAAATGCTATTCACCAACCGAATGCACTCTTAATAAAAAGTTGTTTTGTTAGTCAATGTCCCCATACATCTACTATTCGACGCATCATTTATTTATTAAAATACAAAATGTGTGTCACATGCAAATTGAACCCAAATGTTCACGCCATCTTATGCATTTTGGCCGAGTTTTGTTTTTCGTGACATTGAAAATATTGCCAAATAATTCTTTGTTACATAAACGAATATTACAATATGAATGAACCAAACTCAAATCAACATTTTGGGCAGTAAAATGATCTCTGTTAAATAAAAGAAAACTTGCTATGATAATGATGCACCAAACACGCAATGATAATGGCGCACCAAACGCGCTATGATAATGACACACCAAACACCCCATGATAATGACGCACCAAACAAGCCATGATAAGGACGCAACAAACACGCCAGGATAATGACGCAACAAACACGCCATGATAATGACGCACCAAAATTGCTATGATAATGACGCACCAAACACGCCATGATAATGACGCACAAAACAAGCCATGATAATGACGCACCAAACACGCCATGATAATGATGCACCAAACTTGCTATGATAATGACGCACCAAACACGCCATGATAATGACGCACCAAACGCGCTATGATAATGATGCACCAAACACGCCATGATAATGACGCACCAAACACGCTATGATAATGACGCACCAAACTTGCTATGATAATGACGCACCAAACACGCCATGATAATGACGCACCAAACTTGCTATGATAATGACGCACCAAACGCGCTATGATAATGATGCACCAAACACGCCATGATAATGACGTACCAAACACGCCATGATAATGTCGCACCAAACTTGTTATGATAATGATGCACCAAACACGCCATGATAATGACGCACCAAACACGCCATGATAATGACGCACCAAACTTTCTATGATAATGATGCACCAAACACGCCATGATAATGACGCACCAAACACGCTATGATAATGACGCACTAAACTTGCTATGATAATAACGCACCAAACTTGCTATGATAATGATGGACCAAACACGCCATGATAATGACGCACCCAACACACTATGACAATGACGCATCAAACGCGCTATGATAATGACGCACCAAACGGGGTATGAAAATGACGAACACAAACGCGCTATGATAATGTCGCACCAAACGGGGTTTGAAAATGACGCACACAAACGCGCTATAATAATGACGCACCAAACGGGGTTTGACAATGACGAACACAAACGCGCTATGGTAATGATGCACCAAACAGGGTTTGAAAATGACGCACACAAACGCGATATGACAATGACGCACCAAACGGGGTTTGAAAATGACGCACAAAAATGCGCTATGATAATGATGCACCAAACACGCTATGATAATGACGTACCAAACGGGGTTTGAAAATGAAGCACCTAAACCCGCTATGACAATGACGCACCAAATGGGGTTTCAAAATGACGCACACAAACGCGCTATGATAATGATGCACCAAACACGCTATGATAATGACGCACCAAACGGGGTTTGAAAATGACGCACACAAACGCGCTATGACAATGACGCAAAACTTACGCTATGATAATGACGCACCAAACGGGGCTTCAAAATGACGCACACAAACGCGCTATGATAATGACGCACCAAAAGGGGTTTCAAAATGACGCACATAAACGCGCTATTATAATGATGCAACAAACACGCTATGACAATGACGCACCAAACGGGGTTTGAAAATGACGCACCAAACGCGCTATGATAATGACGCACCAAATGGGGTTTCAAAATGACGCACACAAACGCGCTATTATAAGGATGCAACAAACGCGCTATGACAAGGACGCACCAAACGGGGTTTGAAAATGACGCACCAAACGCGCTATGATAATGACGCACCAAATGGGGTTTGAAAATGACGCACACAAACGCGCTATAATAATGACGCACCAAACGGGGTTTGACAATGACGAACACAAACGCGCTATGGTAATGATGCACCAAACGGGGTTTGAAAATGACGCACATAAACGCGATATGACAAAGACGCACCAAACGGGGTTTGAAAATGACGCACAAAAATGCGCTATGATAATGATGCACCAAACACGCTATGATAATGACGTACCAAACGGGGTTTGAAAATGAAGCACCTAAACGCGCTATGACAATGACGCACCAAATGGGGTTTCAAAATGACGCACACAAACGCGCTATGATAATGATGCACCAAACACGCTATGATAATGACGCACCAAAAGGGTTTGAAAATGACGCACACAAACGCGCTATGATAATGACGCACCAAATGGGGTTTCAAAATGACGCACACAAACGCGCTATGATAATGATGCAACAAACACGCTATGACAATGACGCACCAAACGGGGTTTGAAAATGACGCACCAAACGCGCTATGATAATGACGCACCAAATGGGGTTTCAAAATGACGCACACAAACGCGCTATGATAATGATGCATCAAACGCGCTATGATAATGACGCACCAAACGGGGTTTGAAAATGACGCACACAAACGCGCTATGACAATGACGCAAAAAACACGCTATGATAATGACGCACCAAACGGGGTTTGAAAATGACGCACACAAACGCGCTATGATAATGATGCACCAAACATTCTATGACAATGACGCACCAAACGGGGTTTGAAAATGACGAACCAAACGCGCTATGATATTGACGCACCAAACGCGCTATGATAATGACGCACCAAACGCGCTATGATAATGACGCACCAAACGCGCTATGATAATGACGCGTCAAACGGGGTTTGAAAATGACGCACACAAACGCGCTATGATAATGATGCACAAAACACGCTATGATAATAACGCACTAAACAGGGTTTGAAAATGACGCACCAAACAAGCTATGATAATGACGAACCAAACGGGGTTTTAAAATGACGCACACAAACGCGCCATGATAATGATGCACCAAACGGGGTTTGAAAATGACGCACACAAACGCGCTATGATAATGATGCACCAAACAAGCTATGACAATGACGCACCAAACACGCTATGATAATGACGCACACAAACGCGCTATGATAATGATGCACCAAACACGCCATGATAATGACGCACCAAACGAGCGGTGGTATATGACGCACCAAACTCGCTGTGGTATATGACGCACCAAACACGCTATGGTATATGACGCATCAAACGTGCTATGGTATATGACGCACCAAATGCGCTATGGTATATGACGCACCAAACGCGCTATGGTACATGACGCACCAAACTCACAGTGGTATATGACGCACCAAACGCGCTATTGTATAATACGCACCAAGGTATATAACGCACCAAACGTGCTGTGGTATATAACGCACCAAACGCGCTGTGGTATATAACGCACCAAACGCGCTGTAGTATATAACGCACCAAACGCGCTATGGTATATAACGCACCAAACGCGCTATGGTATATTACGCACCAAATGCACTTTGGTATATGACGCACCAAACACGCTGTAGTATATGACGCACCAAATGCGCTATGGTATATGACGCACCAAACGCGCTATGGTATATGACGCATCAAACGCGCTATGGTATATGACGCACCAAACGCACTTTGGTATATGACGCACCAAACTTGCTATGGTATATAATGCACCAAACGCGCTATGGTATATGACGCACCAAACGCGCTGTGGTATATAACGCACCAAACGCGCTATGGTATATGACGCACCAAACGCGCTATGGTATATAACGCACCAAACGCGCTGTGGTATATAACGCACCAAACGCGCTGTGGTATATAACGCACCAAACGCGCTATGGTGTATGACGCACCAAACGCGCTGTGGTATATAACGCACCAAACGCGCTATTGTATATGACGCACCAAACGCGCTATGGTATATGACGCACCAAACGCGCTATGGTATATGACGCACCAAACGCGCTATGGTATATGACGCACCAAACGCGCTATGGTATATGACGCACCAAACGCGCTATGGTATATGACGCACCAAACGCGCTATGGTATATGACGCACCAAACGCGCTATGGTATATGACGCACCAAACGCGCTATGGTATATGACGCACCAAACGCGCTATGGTATATGACGCACCAAACGCGCTATGGTATATGACGCACCAAACGCGCTGTGGTATATGACGCACCAAACGCGCTATGGTATATGACGCACCAAACGCGCTATGGTATATGACGCACCAAACGCGCTGTGGTATATGACGCACCAAACGCGCTATGGTATATGACGCACCAAACGCGCTATGGTATATGACGCACCAAACGCGCTATGGTATATGACGCACCAAACGCGCTATGGTATATGACGCACCAAACGCGCTGTGGTATATGACGCACCCAACGCGCTATGGTGTATGACGCACCAAACGCGCTATTGTATATGACGCATGAAACGCGCTGTGGTATATAGCGCACCAAACGCGCTATGGTATATGACGCACCAAACGCGCTATGGTATATGACGCACCAAACGCGTTATGGTATATGACGCACCAAACGCGCTGTGGTATATGACGCACCAAACGCGCTATAGTATATGACGCACCAAACGCGCTATGGTATATGACGTTCCAAACGTGCTATGGTATATGACGCTTAAAACACACTGTTGTATATGACGCACCAAACACGCTGTGGTATATGACGCACCAAACATGCTATGGTATATGGCGCACAAAACGTGCTATGGTATATGACGCATAAAACGAGCTATGGTATATGACGCATCAAACGCGCTGTGGTATATTACGCACCAAACGCGCTATGGTATATGACGCACAAAACGTGCTATGGTATATGACGCATCAAACGCGCTATGGTATATGACGCATCAAACGCGCTGTGGTATATGACGCACCAAGCGCTCTATGGTATATGACGTAACCAACGCGCTGTTGTATATGACACACCGAACGTGCCATGGTATATGACGCACAAAACGCTCTGTGGTATATGACGCATCAAACGTGCTATGGTATATGACGCACAAAACGTGCTATGGTATATGACGCTTCAAACGTGCCTTGGTATATGACGCATCAAACGCGCTGTGGTATAATACGCACCAAACGCGATATGGTATATGACGCACAAAACGCGCTATGGTATATGACGCACCAAACGTGCTATGGTATATGACGCATCAAACGCGCTGTGGTATATGACGCACCAAGCGCGTTATGGTAAATGACGTAACAAACGCGCTGTTGTATATGACACACCGAACGTGCTATGGTATATGACGCACAAAACGCGCTGTGGTATATGACGCACCAAACGTGCTATGGTATATGACGCACAAAACGTGCTATGGTATATGACGCATCAAACGCGCTATGGTATATAACGTAACCAACGCGCTGTTGTATATGACACACCGAACGTGCTATGGTATATGACGCACAAAACGCGCTGTGGTATATGACGCATCAAACGTGCTATGGTATATGACGCACAAAACGCGCTATGGTATATGACGCACCAAACGTGCTATGGTATATGACGCACAAAAAGCGCTGTGGTATATGACGCACCAAACGCAATGTTGTATATGACGCATCAAACGCGCTGTTGTATATGACGCATCAAACGCGCTGTTGTATATGACGCATCAAACGCGCTGTTGTATATGACGCATCAAACGCGCTGTTGTATATGACGCATCAAACG
>CAXITT010000218.1:277827-292174 GCA_964033795.1 Lymnaea stagnalis
GGGGAGGAGAGGTAGTGGCCATTGGGGGAGCAGAGGTAGTGGCCATTGGGGGAGCATAGGTAGTGGCCATGAGGGAGCAGAGGTAGTGGCCATTGGGGGAGCAGAGGTAGTGGCTTTTGGGGGAGCAGAGGTAGTGGCCTTTGGGTGAGCAGAGGTAATAGCCTTTGTGGGAGCAGAGACGGTGGCTCTTGGGTGAGCAGAGGTAGTAGCCATTGGGGGAGCAGAGGTAGTGGCCATTGGGGGAGCAGAGGTAGTTCATTTTAGAGGAGAAGAGGTAGTGGCCTTTGGGGTGCAGAGGTAGTGGCCATTGGGGGAGCAGAGGTAGTGGCCATTTGGGGAGCAGAGGTAGTTACCATGAGGGAGCAGAGGTAGTAGCCATTGGGGGAGCAGAGGTAGTGGCTTTTGGGGGAGCAGAGGTAGTGGCCTTTGGGGAGCAGAGGTAGTGGCACTTTGGTGAGCAGAGGTATTGGCCATTTGGGGAGGGGGGTTGAGCGGAGGTAGCTTACGTTCCACCTTATGCTATTTTTTCAGTAACCTTTTTCGGAATGACATGATATCTTTTTTGTGTGTTTTTATTTATTTAAAAAGTAATTGAAACAAATAAATATGTGAAATAAAAATAATCAAACAGCAATACCTTTTGATTGCAACTAAAGTATACGTTCTGTTGAATCATATTCAAGTCAAGGATCCTACATTTCCATTTTTATTGCTTTTATTGCTCTTCAGTTAATTAGAATGATGAAAAACTAAAAGCTGATATAAACCAAAGTACACCCCTGCCCCTGCCCTCATGTCCCTAATCAGTCTGAAGCGAGGCCGTTGTTTGCTTTAAAACATTCTTCAAATTTTCGTAATAACATTACTTAACAAACTTAAATCTTTGATGGTTCCAACTTTTATAGTGATGGCTGTCACTGATCATATGGGTCTTATAGTGATGGCTGTCACTGATCATATGGGTTTTATAGTGATGGCTGTCACTGGGCATTTGGGTTTTATAGTGATGGCTGTCAAGAGCTTATGGGTTTTATAGTGACGGCTGTCACTGGGCATATGTAATTTACAGAGATAGCTGTCACTGAGCATATGGTTTTTATAGTGATGGCTGTCACTGAGCATATAAGTTTTATAGTGATGGCTGTCAAGAGCTTATGGGTTTTATAGTGATGGCTGTCACTGAGCATATGGGTTTTATAGTGATGGCTGTCACTGAGCATATGGGTTTTAAAGATATGGCTGTCACTGAGCATATTGGTTTTATAGTGATGGCTATCCAAACTTTGCATATATATCCATCATTATCCATAATAAAATACTGGGGTTTTGAACTTTACAAAATTTTCTTTTTGGGACCATGGGTTTCAAATTCTTTATTTTTATTTTCTTAGCTATATAAATAAAATGACCAACAAATACTTGTACATGAATTGATGGATCTTGCCAAAACGTAGTACATATACACTAAGACTTGATTGTCCCTATTCAAATACTGAAGGGGACTGAACTCATAATATTCACAACTCTTGGGCCAATTTTATTTTTCGTAATATAAGCAATATAAATACCAATTGACTAAACACTATAGGCATTATGTGATTCGATGGATCTAGGGCAAGCTTTATAGCAATACGCTTCATAGTCTGTGCTGGAATATCGGTGGATTGAATCTAATAATATCCCTTCAGGGCCGGTCGAGAAATTTCCAGAAAGTGCGATAATTTAAAAAGCTAGATCTATGGCATTATTAAACCGATTTTAGTGGTGAAAATTATAAATTATAACTCCATTATTTATATGAATGATTTTTATAGGGCCCCTGTCTCAAGCATAACTTAAACAGTATCTTATGGAATGAGTTCCCATCAGGGTCCCTGTCTCAAGCATAACTTAAACAATACCTTATGGAATGAGCTCCAATCAGGGTCCCTGTCTGAAGCATAACTTAAACAGTACCTTATGGAATGAGCTCCCATCAGGGTCCCTGTCTCAAGCATAACTTAAACAGTACCTTATGGAATGAGCTCCCATCAGGGTCCCAGTCTCAAGCATAACTTAAACAGTACCTTATGGAATGAGCTCCCATCAGGGTCCCTGTCTCAAGCATAACTTAAACAGTACCTTATGGAATGAGCTCCCATCAGGGTCCCAATCTCAATCATAACTTAAACAGTACCTTATGGAATGAGCTCCCATCAGGGTCCCTGTCTGAAGCATAACTTAAACAGTACCTTATGGAATGAGTTCCCATCAGGGTCCCTGTCTCAAGCATAACTTAAACAATACCTTATGGAATGAGCTCCAATCAGGGTCCCTGTCTGAAGCATAACTTAAACAGTACCTTATGGAATGAGCTCCCATCAGGGTCCCTGTCTCAAGCATAACTTAAACAGTACCTTATGGAATGAGCTCCCATCAGGGCCCCTGTCTCAAGCATAACTTAAACAGTACCTTATGGAATGAGCCCCCATCAGGGTCCCTGTCTCAAGCATAGCTTAAACAGTACCTTATGGAATGAGCCCCCATCAGGGTCCCTCTTTTAAGCAATTTTTCAAACGTTTCGAGGAGGCTATTAAATGTAATCTAGAATTTTCCAAAAAGTTCTCTAGTGTTCCATAGGATCATTAGTTGGATCTAAAATGTTATTGTAATGTTAGTCACCTTAGTCAACTTTTTATTAAGTTTATGAAATTTTTAGCATTTTCTAGAAGGTTTGATATTTTTATATAATCTTTTAAAAATTAGATAAATGCACGTATCATGTTTATTATGTATCATTAACTTTTATTGTGTTTCTTTAAATGTTATGGAATTAGTATTAGAGATAATTTTTTTGGTAGTTTCTAGAAAGCTCCAAATTAATTGTCCATTATTATGGCCTAAGCTATATACATAAAGCAAGTTGAAGTCTTAAACCAACTGAGAAAACATGATCCCACCAAGAAACAGTAGCACAAAAGAGAAAAGATACGAACATGAATGGAATCTTACGGGGAATGGGCTCCCACCGAGGAACGGGATCACAACAGGGAAAGGTATCCCACCGAGAAAAGGGATCCCAGTGGAACAGGATCCCAACGGCTGCGGTATCAAATAAAAAAAATTAATATGTTATCTTAGGGATGTGTTGTTTTTTTGTACAGTTGCCTTAATGACGCTGTTAGCTCCAGGCTGTTGAGGTTCTTTTTACCGAATGTAATCCCGGGCAACGCCGGGTAGATTGACTAGCTGAATTATACACATAAGATAAAGATAAGCTTCTCTTATTTCTTGCAAATAAATGGAAATTTTGATTGTTTATCTATGAATGAATAAATTGTGTCAAATTAAAGTTTTGAGTGTTATTTGTTATCTTAATCTATGTTGGCTGATTGACGCTGTCCGCGCCGTGCCAGTGTTTGGAGAGTTCATCTTTAACTCAATGTATGACCTTTATCTGACCACGTGTGTTAGGTTGTTGTGGTTCTTTAAAGAATTTCTATGTTTATATGAACTATGACGAGACACTTCAATCTCATATTTGACAGGTTTAATAATAATGTTCATAAAGATGGAACTAAATTGGGAATATGGGTCAACTTAGTGAAGGCGTTAACAGCTTTTAGCTTTCGTTTCAAATGTTCCAATATTTTTTTTTTTACAATCTTGAAACATTTCAATGTCAAGAAAATATTTATAACCACAAAGTTGATCCTTTATATCCAATTTATGATGAATTATTATTGTTTGCTTTAAAAAAATACGTTGCATTCTAGTTTCTATTACTTACATGTCACAGGTTTTTGATACGCTAGACACTTACATGTCACAGGTTTTTGATATGCTGGATACTTACATGTCACAGGTTTTTGATATGCTAGACACTTACATGTCACAGGTATTTGATACGCTAGACACTTACATGTCACAGGCATTTGATACGCTAGACACTTACATGTCACATGTATTTGATACGCTAGACACTTACATATCACAGGTATTTGATATGCTAGACACTTACATGCCACAGGTATTTCATTCTCTAGACACTTACATGTCACAGGTATTTGATACTCTAGACACTTACATTCTTAGGAAGGAAATATTATGCTGCGTGGCGTTTATTCAAATGAATTTATTCTTTGATTCAATTTCAAACTAAAACTTCATGACTGATCGATGATGACGTTGCTGCATTTGGTTGATCTTTAGATACACACACACACGATTTCATTTTCACACATTTCATCGCATTTTAAATTTCCCTAGCTAAAAAAAATTTTTTAAGAGATTATAATATAAGCATTCCATCCTATACTCTTCTCCAGTTTGGTTTATTTGTGCCTGTTGCCAAGGCCCGATCAAAATGCCTGCAATGCAAAAACATTGCCCATCAAATTTGAAAATAAATTTGAAACCATCATTTGGCTACACGGGGATTATACTCACGAACAGTAACAATCAAACTGGTTATGTGGCCTTTTACTCACTGGCAAGAGAAGCCATAATAAAGGAATAGACTTTCATACGTGAACATCAGACTCCTCTCAAACCTTCAAAAGTATAGTTCTTAAAAATTCCTAACTGGGTTTGTTATGAAAGCCGCCGCCTGTAAACATGGCCAGGAGATTGAGGGACAGGAGAGGGGGGCAGGAGAGGGAGGGACAGGAGAGGGAGGGACAGGAGAGGGAAGGACAGGAGAGGGAGGGACAGGAGAGGGAGGGACAGGTAATCAATTCGACAGCAACTCGTCAAGGGGCTGGGATTAGCTCATCTGGACGCAGGTGCACGGATGGTTGGGACTCACCTGCTGCACTCCCAAGCCGGGCACTCCAGCGCCTTACCTTTGTACAGTCTTTCGTCCCAGTAGACCAGTAATTTCTAACAGCGTAGCGTACCGTCCAGATAGTTCGGGTTGAAATAGTTGACATACATGTCAATCAGCAGCTATCAACCCTCCTTGCAAACTGTAAATGTTAGCCTCTCTACTAATCAAAACATTTCTATTTTAAAACTGGCAAGGTTAAATCAAGCTTCTTAAAGTCTGTCTGTGACATCTTACAAAGTTAGCTTTTTAAAGTCTGTCTGTGACATCTTACAAAGTTAGCTATTTAAAGTCTGTCTGTGACATCTTACAAAGTTAGCTATTTTAAGTAACACTGCTAAACAACCTAAATTAATGTTACAATTAATAATCTATAAATATGATAATTTTTCATGTTTGAATGCCTTTGTGCTGCTAAGCTTACTCCAAGAACTTGAACAATGCAGGATATGAGATCGGTATTGATATAAGCAAAGCTAGTCTGATTCTAGTCAACTTAAATCTATAAGTAAAGAATTCATTAATTGATCCAATTGAAGATCTGAATTGAAATGATTCAAATAATCATGTTTCTGTACAACAGGCAGACGTCAGCTTTCAAACAAAATGTACGGTTGAATGAGCCAATCAAAATGTACGGTTGAATGAGCCAATCAAAATGTACGGTTGAATGAGCCAATCAAAATGTACGGTTGAATGAGCCAATCAAAATGTACGGTTGAATGAGCCAATCAAAATGTACGGTTGAATGAGCCAATCAAAATGTACGGTTGAATGAGCCAATCAAAATGTCAAGCACTACCAGCAACATTTGGACAAGGGATTTTTGGTGGGGGGGGGGGGGTGGTCCTCAAGAGGCCGAAGAATTGTCTATTCGCACTCATCCAACCGAGAGGCTAGAGGTCGTGTTTCAGTTTCAATGTCAGTTGTTTTTTGTTGGGTTGTCTGTCTGGTGTGGGGTGGTGGGCTCATATTCATCCCTGTGTGTTGGTGGCACATGCCGTGCACGTGCGCACTGTTAGACTCATTCACACCCCAAGTGGTAGGCATGTAATAGAACGCCATGAAGCCAAGTGGTAGAGTAGTTGCCTGTTGTAACAAAACACTGGCCATTATGGCTTTCTTCTCTCACTCGATACTTTCATCCACTTTAATGTCGTATTCGTACACCATAATGTAGAGTCAGCGTGACTTGTATTAATAGTTAATCCCTTTAGTTTAGCCAGCATTTAGTTTAGCCATCTTTTCGTTAAGCTAGCCTTATTGTATCCATGCTTTAGTTTAGTCATCCTTTAGTTACACCACCCTTCAGTTTTGCCATATTTTGTTTTAGCCATCCTTTAGTTTAGCCATTCTTTAGTTTAGCCATCTTTTAGTTTAGCCAGCCATTAGTTGAGCCAGCCTTTAGGTTAGCTAGCCTTTAGTTATCCTTTTAAGAAAGCATTGCGTCTATTGACACGATAATTATTTGCAAACAAAGCCTAATAACCCACCCCCCTCCCAATAACCAAACACTACACCTTTTTTTTATCAATGCCCCACACTCCCACATTGATATTATTGGATAGTAAATCAATAGTTTTCATTACCCAACTCCATGTTAGAAATGCAGTATCAAATTAACACAGAGATAAGGCAATTCAACATTGATCATTAACACCGTTTGTTTGATTAAAAGACAAGATTAATTGCTCAAACATTGGTCTCGTGAGTTGCTCTGTGCTCAGTGTAACAGAACAGATCAATGCATATGGGGATATGAAAGAATAGAACAGAACAGACCAATGCATATGAGAATATTAAAGAATAAAACATGATTAAAACATATGGGAATATAAAACAATAGAACAGAACAGATGAAGTGGGAATATGAAAGAATAGAACAGAACAGATCAATGCATATGGGAATATGAAAGAATAGAACAGAACAGACCAATGCATATGAGAATATGAAAGAATGGAACAGAACAGATCAATGCATATGGGAATATGAAACAATGGAACAGAACAGATCAATGCATATGGGAACATGAAAGAATAGAACAGAACAGATCAATGCATATGGGAACATGAAACAATAGAACAGAACAGATCAAACCAAATGGGAATATGAAACATGTAATTAAAACTAAAATTCCCAATTTCCCAAAATTTAGTCAACTAGAACATGTGTCTTAACACTCAGTCAATTAGCACATGTGTCTTAACACTCAGTCAATTAGAACATGTGTCTTAACACTCAGTCAATTAGAACATGTGCCTTAACACTTGGTCAATTAGAACATGTGTCTTAACACTTTGTCAATTAGAACATGTGTCTGAACACTCAGTCAATTAGAAAATGTGTCTTAACTCTCAGTCAATTAGAACAATTGTCTTAACACTCAGTCAATTAGAAAATGTGTTTAAACACTCAGCCAATTAGATTTTTTACAATAATTGTTTAGCAAATGTTTTGGCGCCAAATCATTCTTCTTTTCACTTCAAATAGAACTACATCTAAAGCAGTTTATATGTGCACCTATAATGCTCCTTTATATGTGCACCTATACTGCTCCTTAATATGTGCACCTATATTGCTCCTTTATATGTGCACCTATACTGCTCCTTAATATGTGCCCCTATACTGCTGCTCAAGATGTGCACTTATACTCGTCCTTAATATGTGCACCTATACTGCTGCTTAATATGTATATCTATACTGCTCGACATCGTATGCATTTAAACAGCTCCTTAACACACACACACACACACAACTAATGTTTAGCGCGACAGCATTGAACAGCCATTCAGTTTGAACATGTGGAGGGAGCTAACTATAGCTGATGATAATCAAGATTACGGCTGTTGGTTTCTCGTTCCTAATATCTGCATCAAATTGTGACACCCCGGTGGGCTCAACACAATGGATGATTCATTCGGCTAACATTGCGTCTGTGCCAGAAGTTAATTTACATAATAGAATACGAGGTATTTCAGGCACTAATACCTTGGGTGGAAATGCACTAATATCTGAGATATTTCAGGCACTAATACCTTGGGTGGATATGGACTAATGCATGGGGTATTTCAGGCACTAATACCTTGGGTGTATATGGACTAATGCCTGAGGTATTTCAGGCACTAATACCTTGTGGGGATATGCACTAATGCCAGAGGTATTTCAGGCACTAATACCTTGGGTGAATGTGCACTAATGTCTGGGGTATTTCAGGCACTAATACCTTGGGTGAATATGCACTAATGTCTGAGGTATTTCAGGCACTAATACCTTGGTATTATGTGGACTAATGCCTGAGGTATTTCAGGCACTCATACCTTGGGTGGATATGGACTATTGCATGGGGTATTTCAGGCACCTTACCTTGGGTGGATATAAACAAATGCCTGAGGTATTTCAGGCACTAATACCGTGGGTGGATATACACTAATGTCTGAGGTCTTTCAGGCACTCTTACCTTGGGTGGATACGGACTAATGCCTGAGGTATTTAGGCACTAATACCTCGGGTGGATATGGACTAATGCCTGAGGTTATTCGGACACTTATACCTTGGATGGATATGCACTAATGCGTTTGGTCTTTCAGGCACTAGTACCTGGGGTGGATATCTACTAATGCCTAAGGTACTTTAGGCACTAATACCTTGGCGCTAATACCTTGGGTGGATATGCACTAATGCGTGAGGTCTTTCAGGCACTAATACCTTGGGGGTATATGCACTAATGCCTAAGGTCTTTTAGGTTTTAAATACATTGGCGAAACGGGCAAGAACAATTGGGGTGGTATAATCACAAATACCCCTTGAGGTTCCATTGGTAGAGGCATCTTCTAACAGCTGTGAGTAAACGGTTTACAAAGGTTTCCGTCATATTATATTGTATTGAAAATCATTATAAAATTATGAAACAAATATGATTCTATTATCACCTGAGAAAATGGTCATCTATGAATATAACATTAAATGAATACTACTACAAAGAGATTGAAGAGTTTATTGCCTCCTTTTACAAAATAAACCGATATGTCATGTGGATTTATCTTCTCATTCCAATAATTATTCACTTTACTTATAAATAAGCTAGAAATGAAATAATTGGCATCATCACTAGCTGCCTCGGTAAGCGCCATCTATCAGCAGAGCTACTACAACGTATGAGTGGTGCTTGAAAAGTGCATTAACCGCCCTACTGGCCAGGTGCGACAGGTGCCACAACTTTCCTATAATGATGTAAGTAGTGGGGACCATAAGATCTGAGAGATTGACATGGGTTACCTTTCCCCGCCTTACCTGGCCGTATGTGTAGCTTTAGTAAAACGGTTTGGGATCAATTGGTTGGGCGTGTACAGTTGCAGGTTGCTCTACTTTCAGCTGATATGAGGTAAGAATGGATTTATGCCACATTTGATAACCTCAGTATATACTAGCCAATGTACCCGGCATGGCCCGGGACTGCATTCTGAAAACAAAAACAAACTCTGGAGCCTTTTAGCGAGCTACGAAATTAAGGGGCCTGTAAAAAAAAAATAACACGAGCCTTGGGGTGGGGGGAGGAGGTTGGCGGGGTGTAAGGGGGTTAGCGGGGTATGGTGGTTTGGGGGGGGGGGAGAAGCACTACTCGAGATTCCTATGAAGTGCGTTAATTGTATCCAAGTTTTCTCAAATTGTCATCTTCACCTAACATTGCTCACTATAACATTTTATAAAAACTTTGTTTCTTGGGGTTGTTTAAAATAAACATGTTTCTTCTTTTAATTCACATGGTTTTTGTTGCAGAAGTCTCAATAAATCGACCTTCGCTGAACTATTAATGGCAGTAATCTCCCCCACTCATTATTTACATGACCTGCTCCCTAATTTCCCCCATTTATTAACCTTCATAACCTGTTCCATGATTTCCTCAATTTGTTACCTTCATGACCTGCTACCTAATTTCCCCCATTTATTGACCTTCATGACCTGTTTCCTAATTTCCCCCATGTATTACCTACATGACATGCTCCCTAATTTTCCCCATTTATTACCTACATGACCTGCTCCCTAATTTCCCCCATTTATTAACCTTCATGACCTGCTCCCTAATTTCCTCAATTGAAATACCTTCATGACCTGCTCCCTAATTTCCCCCATTTATTAACCTTCATGACCTGCTCCCTAATTTCCCCCATTCATTACCTACATGACCTGCTCCCTAATTTCCCCCATTCATTACCTACAAGACCTGCTCCCTAATGTCCCCCATTCATTACCTAGATGAACTGCTCCCTAATTTCCCCCATTCATTACCTACAAGACCTGCTCCCTAATGTCCCCCATTCATTACCTACATGACCTGCTCCCTAATTTCCCCAATTCATTAGCTACAAGACCTGCTCCCTAATGTCCCCCATTCATTACCTAGATGAACTGCTCCCTAATTTCCCCATTCATTACCTACAAGACCTGCTCCCTAATTTCCCCCATTCATTACCTAGATGAACTGCTCCCTAATTTCCCCAATTCATTACCTACAAGACCTGCTCCCTAATTTCCCCCATTCATTACCTAGATGAACTGCTCCCTAATTTCCCCCATTCATTACCTACAAGACCTGCTCCCTAATGTCCCCCATTCATTACCTACATGACCTGCTCCCTAATTTCCCCAATTCATTACCTACAAGACCTGCTCCCTAATGTCCCCCATTCATTACCTAGATGAACTGCTCCCTAATTTCCCCCATTCATTACCTACAAGACCTGCTCCCTAATGTCCCCCATTCATTACCTACATGACCTGCTCCCTAATTTCTCCAATTCATTAGCTACACTACCTGCTCCCTAAATACACCCATTCATTACCTACACGACCTGCTTCCTAATTTCCCCCATTCATTACATACATGACCTGATCCCTAATAATAATACTAAATAATAGGTTCCAAGTCCTCCATGCTGGCAAAGAAAATGTTGGCAGGATATTATGAATGTAGAGCAGCGGTTGTCAGCCTTTTAAGTTTCGTGACCCCATAAAAACAAGGCCCCAGATTATGCCAAAAATTGTGAAACGGGAATTTAGAAAGGAAAGTAGGTTGCGTGGGTGGGTTAAACTGTAATTAATGATCAAAATTTTATAATGTACAGTTTCTATAACTTAATTTTCAAGTTAAGTTTATTAATAATTTTACCAAAAAAGGCAATTTAGACCTTGTTTTTTCTCCATGTTATTTTTTGTTCAATGAACAATGGAAAGTTACCAATTATTATTGGTCTCTACAACTTTCTAGTTAAGTTATAGAGAGTAAAACAACCATAACAAAGAGGATAAATAAAAAATAATATATAATCTCATAAATAAAATTGAAACCAAAAAATTGTCCTGAGTTTTAGTTTATATTACCTCCTGACAGCTAACGTTCTTTATGTAGCTAAATGTAGCCAGTGTATTTGTTTATGTAGCTAAATGTAGTCAGTTTACCTTGTTTATGTAGCTAAATGTAGCCAGTGTATTTGTTTATGTAGCTAAATGTAGTCAGTTTACGTTGTTTATGTAGCTAAATGTAGTCAGTGTATTTGTTTATGTAGCTAAATGTAGTCATTTTATTTTGTTTATGTATCTAAATGTAGCCAGTGTATTTGTTTATCTAGCTAACTGTTGTCACTGTACGTTGTTTATGTAGATAACTGTAGTGAGTGTACGTTGCTTATGTAGCTAAATGTAACCAGTGTATTTGTTTATGTAGATAAATGTTGTTAGTTTACAGTGTTTATGTAGCTAAATATAGTCAGTGTAATGACAATAACAATCTACACTGACCACTGGAAATTACCTTCAATTTTTTTTAATTATTAAGGTGGCACAATTAAATAAAATTGCACATTAAAAAAAAAATCTGAAGTCTTAAGCAAACCCCTGGCATATAGGCAGGCGACCTCAACAGGTTGGGGACCACTGATGTAGTGTACTGGCGACCTCAACAGAGGAGAGACAACTCATGTAGTGTACTGGCGATCTCCACAGGGGAGGGATGGACCACTGATGTAGTGTACTGTGGACCTCCACAGGGGAGGGAGGGACCACTGATGTAGTTTACTGTGGACCTCCACAGGGGAGAAACCACTGATGTAGTGTACTGGCGTGAAACACTGGCCCACGTTGTGTAACTTTGATATGCTTGATGTAAGACTGGCTTACAACACTGGGATAACACCACCGCTTGGTCGTTTACGGCTCAAAGTCACGAACATGTGCAACTTTATCTTATCTCTGACGGTTGTAAAATATTTGCTTATCATTGCATTCACTGAGTTACAATCATTCTTGAAATGAATATTCACTCCATCGATACTCATGAATAATACATGGGAGTTAACACTGAGGACGTAAGAAAGAGTTGTACTGAGCATGTTTTAAACAACATCAAATATAGGCAGTCTGGTTGCAAAGATTTTCGCATTGGTTTTATATTTCTTCCCAAATATTTCTAATGAAGTGGCTATTAGGGCCCGGGTTCGAGAAGTGAGAGGTTGGTATTAAAATTTAAAAAAATATAGGTATTATTGTTAGGTTGTAAGACAAAATTTTGTATCAAAAGAAAAATAAATTGACTGGACTATATGTTTGTAAACTTACTTATTCAGTTTAACTGAAATAAACTACCACAAATGACATCCGAATAGCATGAGTCTAAAGGGACCCGGGCCCGAATAGCCGCAACGTATTTCTAACGTAATTAAAAGCTTTCTGAAATGTAAAATTATATGTAAAATGAAAGCTTGAAGTGCTTGTATTTATTAATGTATGATTTTTAAAGCAAAAGGTCAACAATTGTTCGAATATTTGCATGATTGAATGTACCCGTTAATATACACATAAATGAAGAAGATATGTCTGACATATATTTGAATCTGCTTGCCTAGGAAGTTAAACAATACAGATTGATCAGCTGAGTATTGTGGGAGTACATACACGTTTTAAAGATGTTTCTGCTATCAGCAGCACCTACGACCCCCACCATCCATCAGTGGTAACTACTTTACCCACCAACCATCAGCAGCACCTACGACCCCCACCATCCATCAGTGGTAACTACTTTACCCACCAACCATCAGCAGCACCTACGACCCCCACCATCCATCAGTGGTAACTACTTTACCCACCAACCATCAGCAGCACACCCCCCCCATCCACCAGTGGTAACTACTTTACCCCCCCCCCCCAACCATCAGCAGCAATTACGACCCCCACCATCCATCAGCAGCAACTACTTAACCCACCACCTATCTACCCATCACCCATCAGCAGCAACTACTTAACCCACCACCTATATACCCATCATCCATCAGCAGCAACTACTTAACCCACCATCTATATACCCATCACCCATCAGCAGCAACTAATTTACCCACCACCTATACAGCCATCACCTATCAGCAGCCACTACTTTACCCACCACCTATACACCATCACCCATCAGCAGCAACTACTTAACGCAACACCTATACAAACCATCACCCATCAGCAGCACCTAATCCGCACAAAACCCATCAGCAGCATCTAATTCACCCACCACCCAACAGCAGCAACTACTTTACCCACTAACCCATCAACAGCACCTAATCTACCACCACTCATCAACAACACCTAATCCAGCCACCAACGTCAGCACCTACTTCAACCACCACCCAGCAACAGCAGCTACTCACCCACCGCCACTTGGAAGTTAAACAATTCAAAGGGAAATAATCGAGTTTGTTTAAGCCAAGAAAATTGTGTTACAAAGAAGAAATGTTAGACATGCACTGGAATGAAATGTAAAATCCAAAGTAATTTGTTTTTCGTGATAGGATTCATTGTGGTATGTCACATAAGATTATTTATTGTATAATACCTATTATCATAAAATCCTTTGTTTCAGTTTGTGGCCAACTGGCTCCTAAGGGAAAACAGCAGTCGGCATCTGAAAGGTTTATTGAAGATGATGATGACGATGATTTATTGGAGCCAAGGTTAGTCATATTATTTTTAATTGACCATTGATTTTTCTTAATATACATTTACCTTTAGGTATTTCTATCTTACAAGAATATATGACCCGATGTTACAGGGATCATGATGGCAAGCATTGTATGATATGTTCTACCTGCTATTACGAAAACTCATCAGAATTCCTTTTTAAAAAAAGAAGTATACATGTAATGATGTCTACGTTTCATCATTTAGTATTGAGAAATATTTATCTGCTATGTAATATTCGCCTACCCCCCCCCTTTTTTTTTTTGCGGCTCTACAATTTGTTTTCTCTAAAAATTTAAAACAATAACTCAAATTGACAAACAGCAAAACAATCGATCAACCGTTTGAAATAAATTTTATTTAACGAAATACGATCTATTTATACCTTCATTAAAGTTGATGTAACTTAACCTTTTGCCGTACTTTTGTACTATATTATCGGAAACTCGCAAAAAAAACACCAATATTTAATTTATTTAAAGAAGAATATGTTAATCTTTTTTCACATCTGTAACAGCATTGAGTTTTAAAAAAAAAAAAAAAAAAAA
>CAXITT010000218.1:315991-335736 GCA_964033795.1 Lymnaea stagnalis
TTAACACACTCTCATTTCACTGAGAAAAAATTATAGTAATTATTAACACATAGCTTTTTTGACAATCTAAAAACATTCAATGTCTTTGACTTTTATAAATTTGTTTGCGATTCCTGTGTTTGTTATTGTTAAATTATTTTATTTATTTTTTTTTTTTTTAATTATTATTTTTATTTTGAAGATAGAAATATTGCATTAAATTGCCTTCGGTTTAACAATCATATTATTCTACTTTTGATATGAATTATGGCGCATGATTTTATGAATAAAACATTTGAATGTTTTAAATCGTTTCCAGTAAATAGAACAGAAAAAATATCTATAGACTTTAATGCTTATTTGGCGAGATATTTAGACTGGAATCATTTTATAAAGGCAACCTTCTGTCCATTAAAGATGTTAATACCTGATACCCGTCAATTCCTATGCATAAAATTCCTCATATCCCTATATTTGCTTTACATTGAAAGCCTCAGCCGTGTATACCCCAAACCTCTAAACACCTCGTAACATTATAGATTGAATATCTCTGAAAATATTTTTACTATACATTGAATCCTTCATAGCCGATTTTTGACGTCATTTAAATAACTCATACCATTATATAACTATCAATTGAAAACATTTGACCCGTATCTTCCTTACCTCAGAATGAAATCTGTTGCCCATACCCGTCAAACCTAACGTTTCTATGGTCATGGCCCACCAGTCAACTCAACTGGAGCAACGACTAAACCAATGGTATCAGCGTACAAACAAACCAATGGTATCAGCGTACAAACATACCACTTGAAAAGTCGGGTGGAGTCAACTGGTCCCAGCCAATCCTAGGTGGAGTCAACTGGTCCCAGCCAATCCTAGGTGGAGTCAACTGGTCCCAGCCAATCCTAGGTGGAGTCAACTGGTCCCAGCCAATCCTAGGTGGAGTCAACTGGTCCCAGCCAATCCTAGGTGGAGTCAACTGGTCCCAGCCAATCCTAGGTGGAGTCAACTGGTCCCAGCCAATCCTAGGTGGAGTCAACTGGTCCCAGCCAATCCTATTGGAGCATTTCATTGTTGTTTGGTGTGAACCTTTGATCCATTTAGTACAACTGACGTTTCACCCAAACAATGGCTGCTCATTTGATGTTATAAATATTACTTTAAAATCATGTAAAACTACATTATATAAAAACTATGTAAACAATCTTATCAAGCAAATAACGTGCAATGTTGTCATTATAGGGTGAGACAGCATTGATGATAAGAAAGAAGTCAATGGACAGCATAGAAGTGACCACGAATCATGGTGTTATTCTTGGGGGGGGGGTTGGGTTGTTGTTGTTTTTTTGAGTCGTATCTTAAGGTCAAAGTAGTACTTCTGTGTTATGTCTTAAAATCGCAGTGATGGCTTTTGCTCTCTCCTGTTAAGGATTACTTTTTGTATTGCAGTATTTTCCTGTCTTCCTGTGCTTCAGAAGTTGCTGGAAAAGTTTTATTAAAATAATAACATTTTTGTCCATACCGCCTTTGGCGAGTGACAGATGGTCAGTCCAATCTACCACAGATCCAAAGGTCTGCCAGGACTGATCATTAAGAAATATATATATCATTTTATCTGGCATCTTTTTTAAAAGGAAAGCCGATCGCCTGATCATTAATTTTAAACACTTCTTTTTAAAATGCAAGCCGATCTACTTATCATTAATTTTAAACACATATTTTTAAACGAAAGCCGATCTACTTATCATTAATTTTAAACACTTCTCTTTAACAAGTTAAAATACAGCTGAAGTTGTTCCATGATATTTTCATCTTGAGAATTTCATTGAACACTAAAACTGTTCAACTTAGAATCCACTTGAAGATTATTGCTAGTGAAACTTAGAGAACGAAAGGTAGAGCTACATATCTCATTACTTGGAGAGTAACAAGTGGAACTATATGTCTCATTACTTGGAGGACGAAGAGTGGAGCTATATGGCTCACTACTTAGAGGGCATAAAGTGGAGCTATATGCCTCATTTCTTGGAGGACGAAAAGTGGAGCTATATGGTATATTACCTAGAGGGCAATTAGTGGCGCGATATGGCTCATTATTTTGAGGAAAGTGGAGCTATATGGCTCATTACTTGGAGGAAGAAAAGTGGAGCTATATGGCTCATTACTTAAAGACGAAAAAGGAGCTATATGGCTCATTACTTTATAGAGAGCAACGATGGAGCTATTTGGCGCATTGTTAACACTTTATTTTTTACAACTGTCAATGACTTTTTGCCAAAATAGCCTTGACAGTGATTTGAACTGTTAACACCTAAGTTTTATACCAATGACTTTGTTTTGTTGATGACATGTTGGACAATGATTCGTCCACTATGTGATCTCTTCATGTTGGACAATGATTCGTCCACTATGTGATCTCTTCATGTTGGACAATGATTCGTCCACTATGTGATCTCTTCATGTTGGACAATGATTCGTCCACTATGTGATCTCTTCATGTTGGACAATAATTCGTCCACTATGTGATCTCTTCATGTTGGACAATGATTCGTCCACTATGTGATCTCTTCATGTTGGACAATGATTCGTCCACTATGTGATCTCTTCATGTTGGACAATGATTCGTCCACTATGTGATCTCTTCAGCTTCTTTTGTTACCCCCCCCCAAGCAAAATCTAACAATTAAATGGACTTCCAGGAGGTTAGTCACTGTTGGTACGCGTCACAACACTCATGAATGTACACTTGTTTCTTCTCCCTTCAAATTTGTATTTTATTATTGTTTCCACCTGTGGTGACGTTTCACTGACAAACAGTGGCACGTACGTGATGGTATCTCATGTTGTTGTCTCCTCTTGTAGGAGTCCCCCTTTCGTTTTCACGCCAAATGCCCAGTAGAACGACTGTCCATTGCTATCCTGTATGTAGTTGGTCTCCATGTCACATTAGTATTCAGATGTTAATATTTCATGACATGTTCTGCAAACAAATGCATTAAACAGTAAGTATATTGTAGTGAACGGATTAGGATACTTGCAATGAACTAGTTTTGGCTATAGATTCTATTGACTATAATGGTGCATTAGCCTCTATTGGCTATAGATTCTATTGACTATAATGGTGCATTAGCTTCTGTTGGCTTTAACTTCTATGGGATATTCCTTCTATTTAGAGACCGACCGAATTTCGACTTCGGTTTCGGCGCCGAAAGTGGCCATTTTATCACTTTCGGCCAAGTTTCGGTTTCGGCCGAAACTGAAAAGTTAAATTTCGGCTTAATTTCGGTTTCGGCCGAAAGAGAATAGTTGACTTTCGGTTTTTCTTCGGTTTCAGCCGAAATTGACTTAGACTTTCGGCCATCCGGCCGAAAGTGACTCAGGTCTTCGGTCATGTAATACTCAGCGAAAGCAATATTTAACAACAAAGTAAGTGACATTTAAGAACAAATTTAGCGATCTTTGAGAACAAACTAAACGATATTTAACAACAAACTAAGCGACATTTAAGAACAAACTAAACGATCTTTAAAACAAACTAAGCAATCTTTAAGAACAATCTAAGCGATCTTTAATAACAAACTAAACGATTTTTAAGACCGAATTAAATGATCTTTAAGAACAAAACAAATGATCTTTAATTGTAAACTAAATGATTTATACGAATAAACTAAGCAATCTTAACAGAAAACTAAATGTTCTTTAGGAACAAACTAAAAGATCTTTAAGAACAAACTAAAAGATCTTTAAGAACGAACTAATCGATCTTAAGGAACAAAATCATTTATCTTTGCGAACAAACTAAGCAATCTTTATGAAAAAAACTAATCGATCTTTACAACAAGCTAAACGATCTCTAACACGAACTAAGCGATCTTTAAGAACAAACTAAACGATCTTTAACAACAAACTAAGCGATCTTTAACAACAAACTAAACGATCTTTAAGAACAAATTAAGCGATCTTTTAGAACCACATTTTTTAGAGACCCTGTTTAAAAAAATAATATTTTGCATTAATTTCCCCTCCTCCCCCCACCCCCACAATTTTTGCCTAATTTTCTCCTACCATACTAATTTTTAAAAAAATTGTAAAGCAATTTAAATTAATTTTATATTAAAATGGTAAAATACTAAGTATTCATTAGATCAAGGGTCTCAAACTCAAATCATGGGAGGGGGGCGGGGGGGGGGGCACAGTAGGTAGTGTCTGAATGAGAGGGGGCCGCATCAAGTAATCTACAAAAAAGCTATTACAACTGTAACAATCTGCTCAACTTTTATAAAAAACAAAAAAATCATTAAGGGTTCTATACTAAGTATTCATTAGATCAAGGGTCTCAAACTCAAATCATGGGAGGGGGGCGGGGGGGGGGCACAGTAGGTAGTGTCTGAATGAGAGTGGGCCGCATCAAGTAATCTACAAAAAAGCTATTACAACTGTAACAATCTGCTCAACTTTTATAAATAACAATAAAATCATTAAGGGTTCTCAAGAACTACTCACTGTTGCCATAGACCAGGCATACAAAAATATATAGAAACATTTTTAAAAACATCAGAATTAGGCTAGTCGAAACACGTTGTCCCAAAAAGTCTCTCGGGACGCCTAAATGACCCGTTTTTTTTAAACCAAACCCATTTTCTCATCACTCAAACTTCCTAATCTATAATATAACTTTAAATAATATTTTGGCCAGCTGTTTAGCCAGTGCCAGTAGTGATGTGGGCTAGCTGTGTAGCCAGTGCCAGTAGTGATGTGGGCTAGCTGTGTAGCCAGTGCCAGTAGTGATGTGGGCTAGCTGTGTAGCCAGTGCCAGTAGTGATTTGGGCTAGCTGTGTAGCCAGTGCCAGTAGTGATGTGGGCTAGCTGTGTAGCCAGTGCCAGTAGTGATGTGGGCTCGTGTGATGGCTGCACCGTTCCCTCTCCGCCACAGTGTCCCTGCCTTAGATATTATATGTAAATGTATAGCGAAAGACACGAGACTTGAAGTCGCGGAAGGATGGGGGGGAGGGGGGGGGGGGGGGGGGGGGGGGGGGGGGGGGGGGGGGGGGGGGGGGGGGGGGATAAGGATGTAACTGTGCAGAAAACAATTTTGATTCCGCGACCGCTACGTGTAATATGTTCGTCTTATGTGTGATCCCTGCCAGCCTGTTCGTGTCAGAGTGACATGTGTTTGTTTTGGGTGTTGAATTTTATTCTTTAATTTTATATTATCTTCTCATGTAAACAAAACATCCCCAAGCGTCAATGTAAGTAAGTTTATGGATGAGTATTCCAAAGAGTGGAACTAGATTAAAAAGGGACGCTATAAAAGTGAAGCCGATTGCACAGTTTGCAATAATGTTATAGTTTTGGTCATGGTGGACATTCAGACATAAAAACAACACATTACATCAGTGAAACACAGGAAAAGACTGAGTGCCCCATATAGATTTCTAGGTTAGATTTCATAGTTAAAATGAGCATATTTCAATAAACAGTTCCCTGCCGAGGCCCCCAGACCCCTATTTAAATGGAGGGTATCCCCCCCACCAAAAAAAAAAAAAAAAAAAAAAAAAAAAAAAAAAAAAAAAAAAAAAAAATCAACCATCCTTGAAAGCGTCCCGTTTTTTTTCCAAATCGTGATTTGGTCACCTTACTGTAGAAGTTTGTTTACCAAATGCCACTCCAGCAACGCCGGGTATATTGCATAGTATGTAACTATTTTTAATATATATTAAGTTAATATTATTATTATAAATTAGAAAAATAAAAATACTATAATTAAACAACATTTAAGTACTTTATACTGAATTTGATAGGTATTATATTGTATAACATGAAATTTGCCACACTGTAATTTACAACTTTTCATTCTAGTGTTTTAGTGTTCGGTAATAAACGGAAAACATCAAATGACAGTTAGTGCAAGATGTGAATGACTGATTGGGGAAGCCAGACAGTTAGTGGAAGCTGTGAATGACTGATTGGGGAAGCCATACAGTTAGTGGAAGCTGTAAATGACCGATTGGGGGAGCCATACAGTTAGTGGAAGCTGTGAATGAACGATTGGGGGAGCCATACAGTTAGTGGAAGCTGTGAATGACCGATGTGGGGAAGCCATACAGTTAGTGGAAGCTGTGAATGAACAATTGGGGGAGCAAAAAAGTTAATGGAAGCTGTGAATGAACGATTGGGGGAGCCATACAGTGAGTGGAAGCTGTGAATGAACGATTGGGGGAGCCATACAGTTAGTGGAAGCTGTGAATGACCGATTGGGGAAGCCATACAGTTAGTGGAAGCTGTGAATGAACGATTGGGGGAGCCATACAGTTAATGGAAGCTGTGAATGACCGATTGGGAAGCCATGGAATGACAGTTATTATAAGCCATGGAATGACAGTTAGTGTAAGTCATGCAATGACAGTTAGTGTAAGCCATGGAATGAGAGTTAGTATAAGCCATGGAATGACAGTTAGTGTAAGCCATGAATTTACAGTTAGTGTAAGCCATGGAATGACAGTTATTGTAAGCCATGAAATGACAGTTATTGTAAGCAATGAAATGACAGTTAGTGTAAGCCATGAATGACAGTTATTGTAAGCCATGAAATGAGAGTTATAGTAAGCCATGGAATGACAGTTATTGTAAGCCATAGAATGACAGTTAGTGTAAGCCATGGAATGACAGTTAGTGTAAGCCATGAATTTACAGTTAGTGTAAGCCATGGAATGACAGTTATTGTAAGCCATGAAATGACAGTTAGTGTAAGCCATGTAATGACAGTTATTGTAAGCCATGTGATGAAACTTAGTGTAAGCGATGGAATGACAGTTAGTGTAAGCCATGAATGACAGTTAGTGTAAGCCATGGAATTACACTTAGTGTAAGCCATGGAATGACAGTTATTGTAAACCATGGAATGACAGTTATTGTAAGCCATGCGATGAAACTTAGTGTAAGCCATGGAATGACAGTTAGTGTAAGCCATGAATGACAGTTAGTGTAAGCCATGGAATGACACTTAGTGTAAGCCATGGAATGACAGTTAGTGTAAGCCATGGAATGACAGTTAGTGTAAGCCAAGGAATGACAGTTATTGTAAGCCATGGAATGACAGTTATTGTAAGCCATGAAATGATAGTTATTGTAAGCCATGGAATGAAAGTTAGTTTAAGCCATGAAATGACAGTTAGTGTAAGCCATGGAGTGACAGTTATTGTAAGCCATTAAATGACACTTAGTGTTAGCCATGGAATGAGAGTTAGTATAAGCCATGGAATGACAGTGTAAGCCATGAATGACAGTTAGTGTAAGCCATGAGTGACACTTAGTGTTAGCCATGGAATGACAGTTAGTGTAAGCCATGAAATGACAGCTAGTGTAAGCCATGAATCACAGTTAGTGTAAGCGATGAATGACAGTTAGTGCAAGCTATGCATATAAACTAATGTAAGCGATGGAATGACAGTTAGTGTAACCCATGGAATGAAAGTTAGTGTAAGCCATGAAATGATAGTTATTGTAAGCCATGGAGTGACAGTTAGTGTAAGCCATGCATGACAGTTATTGTAAGCCATAAATGACACTTAGTGTAAGCCATGGAATGACAGTTAGTATAAGCCATGGAATGACAGTGTAAGCCATGAATGACAGTTAGTGTAAGCCATGAATGACACTTAGTGTTAGCCATGGAATGAGAGTTAGTGTAAGCCATGAAATGACAGCTAGTGTAAGCCATGAATCACAGTTAGTGTAAGCGATGAATGACAGTTAGTGCAAGCTATGAATGATAACTAATGTAAGCCATGGAATGACAGTTAGTGTAAGCCATGGAATGAAAGTTAGTGTAAGCCATGAAATGACAGTTAGTGTAAGCCATGGAGTGACAGTTAGTGTAAGCCATGAATTACAGCTAGTGTAAGCCATGAATGACAGTTAGTGTAAGCCAAAATGACAGTTAAGGTAAGCCATGAATGACAATTAATGTAAGCAATGAAATGACAGTTAGTGTTAGCCATGAATGACAACGATTCCCACAATAGTCGTCAAGGAAAGTTTTATTATATGACAACATTCACAGCGTTAACTACGGCAAACAAGGGCGCCAATGAATGATGTAGATGTACGGCTGCCATTGTTACTGACGGCCCAACTCGGGTAACGTGATTCTAGCACTATGTAATTTGAATCTCTTGTGGTTTTATGGTCGATTGATCAGTCTTGTGGTTTACTGCTGGTCACAGACTCAACGATAAATTGCTTCAAATAGCGAGCTGTAGGGATGTGGGGGGTGGGGGAGGGTAGGGGGAGGTAGGTTTCACTGTCACGGCACCCAACAATCCGTTATTGTCCTGTGGCCGAGGAATAAGGACGAAGTAAAAGAGCGAATTGAACGGAAGAAGGGGATGCAGATAATTAATCATGTTATGGTAGGAGATAGTATTAAAATAATCATGTTAAGATAGGAGATATTATTTAAATAATCATGTTATGATAGGAGATAGTATTTAAATAATCATGTTATGATAGGAGATAGTATTAAAATAATCATGTTAAGATAGGAGATCGTATTTAAAGCATGGTGAGATCTATGGTTTTTTTGTTGTGGGTTATAAAATTAGTTTTTTATTATTTTATTCAATTGAGTTATTTTTTAAAAGATGTTTCATTTTGTTTGTATATAATCCTACGTTTACACCAAACCTATGATACATCGCGCATGTGATCATGAAATCATGATAGTGACGGCTAACGTCAACAGTTTAGTGACTTCAGTTCTATGTTTGAGTCCCAAGTGACTTCAGTTCTATGTTTAAGTTACAAGTGAATTCAGTTCTATGTTTAAGTTACACGTGAATTCAGTTCTATGTTAAGTTACAAGCGAATTAAGTTCTATGTTTAAGTTACTAGTGAATTCAGTTCTATGTTTAAGTTACACGTGAATTCAGTTCTATGTTTAAGGTACAAGTGAATTCTGTTCTATGTTTACGTTACAAATGACTTTCATCTCTTTTATAAAATTCGCTTCTGATGTGACTCGTGGACTGCTTCCTAATGGACTGCTCCTAGTAGACTACTTCCTAATCAGCAAATTTGGTATTGAGAGTATATTACAAATAATTATATATGTTTGAAAGAAAGCATGGCTCAATAATAAGTTCAGATAGCGAGCAAAATATAATTCCCGATAACTACGCTAAAGGATATTTTTTAAACATATAACGCACTGCGTTTAGCGCGTAATATTTTTTTTTCGGAAAATGAAATCTCTTAATTTAAGTATGGTGTAAAAAAACATTCGGTTTAAAAGTGTTTGGGTCATCAGAATATTTAATATAGAGCTCATGGGCGGGAAATAAAAAGTATGCAGGGACGTAGCATGGGGGATGGGATGTAGAACAATTGGGGTTCTTAAATGTAAGTTACTTAAGTTTATGTTTTTTGTCAAGTAACTTTAGTATATGGGAAGGTCACGCATGGCTGTCGCCAATATTTGTTTAAATATTTGTTTATAGCTGGCTTACCAGGATTTGTTTCTTGTGTTCTAGTCAGTAAAATTGTTCAAAAACAACTTTTTGATATTTAATATGTCCACATAAGATCAGGTTTTTGTGAAAAGCGTCAAATGTACATAGCACGTCAATTGTTGGTGGAACAGATAATGCTCTGTATTTTATCACATATTTGGATGAATAAAGCATGTAAATATGTTATGTTTGCTGTCAGCTAAAGAAGACTTAGTCTGTATTCAAGAAGATGCTCTCTATTTGTTTGCACTTCTAATTTGTGAAGTAAAAGTGGCTTATGAAATAAATAATTAACTGATTGGGTTTGTAGAATGTGCACTATAAACATTCATTTGGCATTAGGACCTGATCAATAAACATACTATGACATTAGGGACGGATCAATAAACATACCATGACATTAGGAACTGATCAATAAACATACTATGACATTAGAAACTGATAAATAAACATACTATGACATAACCATAATATGACATTAGGAACGGATCAATAAACATACCATGACATTAGGAAGGGATCAATAAACATACTATGCCAATAGGAAATACCACGATCAATGAGATTGTAGTAAGGTTTAAATGATAAGAAAAAATATATTTTGAAAGTCTACATTCTTTAAAATGGTATTTTAACTTTACATTTGTATTACTAATCGATTTGTTTGAGACTGGCACGCAGAACCTTAAAGAAATGCAAATATGACCATGGCATCATTATGGCAGTTTTTTCCTTCATTGTCACAACAAGCTTCACTTTATCTTCCTCATACTTGTTTGATAAGATTACTTGCGTGTTTGACAAGCCGCGAAGACCAGTTCATTTGTCTCATCTAGTGTGTCCCAACCTTACGTCATCTCCGTCTGCCAACCAAGTTTAGCGTTCAGCAGAGTTTAATGCACAGTCAAAAATTGACATTTATAATCAACCTTTAGAGTATATCTCCACAATACTTTTACTCTTTTTCCAAGAGTGTACAGTCTCCAACTAATGTTTTCTTAACCTTCCTCTAATGATTTTCCCCTCTTCACCCCCACACACACATTTCCCAATTGCTCTCTTAAAGCTAAACCCAGTAGCCTATGCCCGAGATGATCAACACTGACAATAGCATTATTTTTCGGCGCCGGGAAATGTTAAATGCTTATTTTATTCTGCATCGCGGAAGCAGGATTCATTATTATGGCATCCTTCCGTCTGCGTGAGACGATGGAGTAGCTATATAGTTCTACACTTTGACGAGTGGCTCACTAGGCCAATCATTGAATGGCAATCACTGCCGCATCTCTCGCAGGAGAATGTTGAAACCCGGTAAATTCTTGATTTTCGAATTGTTCTTTTTGATTCGAGGGCCTCGTTTCGAATAACTTCTGCCTTTTTCACTCCTCCAAACACTGCTGTACGCCAGTTGGAGCGATGTTCGGCAATGAACTCCCATTCGTTTGTTTCAATATTGGCTTCCCTCATGCTTCGTTTGCAAACGTCAATAAATCTCAGGAGCGGTCGTCCAATATGTCTTGTCCCCTCTGCCAACTCTCCATACAGCAGAATCTTTGGGATACGTCCTTCCTCCATTCTCCGTACATGACCTAACCAGCGAAGGCGCCTCTTGATTAGAAAGGAGAATATGCTAAACATGTGTGCACGTTCCAAGACCTCCACGTTAGGCACCCTGTCCTGCCAATGAATGCGCAAAATGCGACGCAGACATCTTTGATGGAAGCTATTGAGTTTCCACTCCTGACTGGTATATGTGGTCCACACCTCGCTACCACATAGGAGCGTGCTAAGCACGCATACCTGATAGACACTTATTTTTGTTTTATCAGTTAGATTGATATTATTCCACATCCGCTTATTCAGTTTAGCCATAGTTGCTGCTGCTTTTGCAATCCTGATATCGATCTCTTCATCAACGGAGAGAGAACTAGAAATATTGGATCCCATGTATATGAAATGATCAACAACCGAAAGATTTTGACCCTCAATAGATATGATTGGAGGGGACGGTGCCTCTTGCATCATTACATGAGTTTTCTGTAGACTAATCGAAAGACCAAACTCTTTACAAGCATGTGATAGGCGATTAACCAGCCCCTGAATACCTTCTTCTGTGTGAGATGATAAGGCGGAATTGTCAGCGAAAAGCAGTTCACGAATCAGCACCTTTTTTACTTTGGTCTTTGCACGAAGGCGGGCGATATTGAACAGTCTTCCATCAGATCTTGTATGGACGCACACTCCATCTTCACAGTCACTGAAAGCAAATTAAAGGAGCATCGAAAAGAAAATTGAAAAGAGCGTTGGTGCCAGTACACAACCCTGTTTTACTCCGCTGCTAACTGGAAATGACTCAGAGACAGTGCCATTGAAAGTAACTGTGCTGTGAATGTTTTTATGAAATGACTGTATTATTGTGAGCAGTCGTGGGCCACAACCTATTTTTTGCAGGATACTGAAAAGGCCTCTTCGACTTACCAAGTCAAACGCCATGGTCAGATCTATGAAGGCAATATAAAGAGGCATATGCTGTTCGCGACATTTTTCCTGCATTTGGCGTAGCGAAAATATCATGTCTATTGTTGAGAGCCCACTCCTGAAGCCACACTGGGACTCTGGGTAGATGCGGTTCGCAAGGCTCTGCAATCGTTTAAGGGCAACCCGGCCAAAAGTCTTTCCAACTAAGCTAAGGAGAGAAATACCTTGGTAGTTATTGCAATCGCTTCGGTCCCCTTTATTTTTATACAATGTTACGATGCTGGCGTCTCTCATGTCCTGGGGAATGTGACCTGTTTCCCAACACAGACAGAGGAGCTCATGTAAGGGCTGAAGTAGGATAGGTTTTCCATTTTTGAGGATTTCCGTTGGGATGCCGTCGATCCCTGGAGCGTTCCCATCCGCAAGGTAATCGATGGCTTTTTCGAGCTCCTGTAAAGTAGGCTCTTCATCCAGTTCATTCATTACTGATAAGCGGTCTCAGTAACTACATTCATTGTAGAGTATAGCTCAAGATAATATTCTGCCCAACGCCGGAGTTGATCATTTTGATTCTTGATAATTTGACCCGTCTTGGACTTGAGTGGTGTTATTTTTGACGTGTGTAGACCAAATGCCCTCTTGATGCCCTCGTACATGTTCCTTGCATCTCCGTTGTCTGAAATCGATTGTATGAAGTTGCAAAGGTCTAGCCAGTAAGTGCTGGCACAGTGGCGGGCCTCTGCTGTGATAAAATTTTTGCAACCCTATAGGCAAGTAGGACTCTTCTCTTCCTCTCGATTACGGGTTCCATCACATTCCAATGCGCCTCGTACCAGTCATTATTTGTATGCTCCTTTTTACCGTAGTCGAACATGGCTGAATCGTACACAGCATCTCGTAAATGGCTCCACTTAGAGTCAATAGTTCCATCGTGTGATCCTTTAGCAAGGGTGTCCTGCAAAACTTTTGAGATTTGCTGCGTTTTTTCTGGGTTGTTTGAGCACTGGATGTTTATTTGTGGACGATATGTCTTTTTAGCATTATGCAATTTTTTGGGGCATTAGTCGTATCTTGCTTGCCACTAGAGAATGGTCCGTGTCACAGTCGGCACTATGGTAGCTGCGTGTGTGAAGTACACTGGCTAGCTCCAAGCGCCTAGTTATGACGAGGTCTAGTTGGTGCCAGTGGCGGGAAAGTGGGTGTCGCCATGACACCTTTTGGATTTGTTTACATTTGAAGAAGGTATTTGTAACACAGAGACCATGGGAGCAGCACAGCTCCAGCAGACGTTGTTCGTTTTTATTGATCCTTCCTAATCCATGATAACCAAGACATGACGGCCAGGCTTCCTGATCAGCTCCTACCCTAGCATTAAAGTCTCCCAGAATGTACAATGCTTCGGTTTTGGGAACACTTGATAATTCTTGGTCCAGGGTGTATTAGAAAACATCTTTCTCTTCTGGAGTCGAATGAAGAGTTGGAGCATACACACTGAATACGTTGACCTTGCCAGCAGATGATGACATCCGCAGTCGCAGAATCCTCTCCGATCCCAATGAAGGAGGTTCAATACAGGCCAATAATGTGCTTTTTTACGGCAAATCCAACACCATGCCATCTAGGTTCATCTGCGGGTTTCCCGTGCCAGTAGAATGTATAGCTGGCTTCCTTTATGGTGCCACTATCTGCTAGTCGGGTCTCTTGAAGGCCTGCAATATCAATGTTTAGTCTCGCGAGTTCTTTGTCAATGACGGCAGTCTTCCTTGCGTTGTCAATCTGATCAAGGTACGTTTCAAATCCAGGACACATGGTTCTCACATTCCATGTTGCGAAGCGAAGTGGTTGAGTCTTCCTCCTATTGACCTTCTTTGCCTTGCGAAACAAACTTGCTCTTCTTAAAGTGACGTCGTTATTATAGCTACTTAGCCTGGGCGGTGATTTATGGAGACCAGCGTTTGCCCAATGCAGCAGATCCCAACTCTCCACGCAACCAATGGACCCAAGGGAATGACAATTGTCATTACAGTTTGGCACTGACTGCGTCGCAGGAGTTGACAAAATGACATTGTTATCGGCGTCAGATCGACTTCGGGACTCCATCTCCGGATTTTACAGTTTGGTTTTACTCCCGTATTCTTACCCTAGCTTCCCGCATTGTATTTGCATATTTATATCAGCATATATTCATAATTTTACCGTTTTTTGAACAATTTCAGTAATCACAAATTTGCGTGAATTAAATGCTTCATATAATAACACCATCCAACTGAATGTTTTATATCACAATACCATCCAACTGAATGCTCCATAACATAACACCATCCAACTGAATGCTTCATAACATATCACAATCCAACTGAATCCTCCATAACATAACACTATCCAACTGGATGCTCCATAACTAAACACCATCCAACTGAATGCTTCATAACATATCACAATCCAACTGAATCCTCCATAACATAACACTATCCAACTGGATGCTCCATAACTAAACACCATCCAACTGAATGCTCCATAACATAACACAAGCTACTAAATGCTTCATATAATAACACCATCCAACTGAATGCTTCATAACATATCACAATCCAACTGAATCCTCCATAACATAACACTATCCAACTGGATGCTCCATAACATAACACCATCCAACTGAATGCTTCATAACATATCACAATCCAACTGAATCCTCCATAACATAACACTATCCAACTGGATGCTCCATAACTAAACACCATCCAACTGAATGCTCCATAACATAACACAAGCTACTAAATGCTTCATATAATAACACCATCCAAATGAATGCTGCATAACATAACACCATCCAACTGAATGCTTCATAACCTAACACAATCCAACTGCATGCTTCATATCATAATACCATCCAACTGAATGTTTTATATCACAATACAATCCAACTGAATGTTTCATAACATAACACCGTCCAACTGAATGCTTCATATAATAACACCATCCAACTGAATGGTCCATATCATAACACATTTCAGTTGAATTATCCATATCATAAAACCATTCAATTGAATTCTCCATATCATAATACAATCCAAGTGAATACTTGATATCATAATACAATCAAACTGAATGTTTTATATCACAATACCATCCAACTGAATACTCCATAACATAACACCATCCAATTGAATGCTTCACAACATAATACCATCCAACTGAATGCTCCATAACATAATACCATCCAACTGAATGCTTCATAACATATCACCATCCATTGAATGCTCTATAACATAACATGGTTCAACTGAATGCTTCATAACATAACACCATCCCAACTGAATTATTCACAACATAACACCATCCAACTGAATGCTGCATAACATAAACCATCCAACTGAATGCTTCACATAATAACACCATCCAACTGAATGCTCCATAATATAACACCATACAACTGAATGCTTCATATAATAACACTGAACACTTTTCAGTTAAATGATCCATATCATAATATCATCCAGCTAAATACTTCATAACATAATACCATCAGACTGAATGCTCCATAAAATAACACCATTAAACTGAATGCTATATGACATATCACCATCCAACTGAATTCTCAATATCACAACATCATCCAACTAAATGATCCATAACATAACACCATCCAACTGAATACTTCATAACATAACACCATCCAACTGAATGCTTCATAACATAACACCATACAACTAACTGCTTCATAACATAACACCATCCAACTGAGTGCTTCATAACATAACACCATCCAACTGAATGCTTCATAACATAACACTATCCAACTGAATGCTTCATAACATAAAACCATTTAACTGAATACTTCTTAACATAACACCATCCAACTGAATGCTTCATAATATAACACCATCCAACTGAATGCTCCATAACATAACACCATCCAACTGAATGCTTCATAACATAACACCATCCAACTGAATGCTTCATATAATAACACCATCCAACTGAATGGTAAATATAATAACACATTTCAGTTGAATGATCCATATCATAATACCATCCAAGTGAATTCTCCATAACATAACCCCATGCAACTGAATGCTTCATAACATAATAGAAGCCAACTGAATGCTCCATAACATAACACCATCCAACTGAATGCTTCATAACATATCACCATCCAACTGAATGCTCCATATCATAACATCATCCAACTAAATGCTCCATAATATAGCACCATCCAACTGAATGCTCCATAACATAACACCATCCAACTGCATGCTCCATATCATAATACCATCCAACTGAATGTTTTATATCACAATACCATCCAACTGAATGCTTCATAACATAATACCATCCAACTGAATGCTTCATATAATAACACCATCCAACTGAATGGTCCATATCATAACACATTTCAGTTGAATTATCCATATCATAAAACCATTCAATTGAATTCTCCATATCATAATACCATCAAAGTGAATGTTTTATATCACAATACCATCCAATTGAATGCTCCATAACATAACACCATCCAATTAAATGCTTCATAACATAATACCTTCCAACTGAATGCTCCATAACATAATACCATCCAACTGAATGCTTCATAACATATCACCATCCATTGAATGCTCTATTACATAACATGGTTCAACTAAATGCTTCATAACATAACACCATCCAACTGAATGCTTCATAACATAACAGAATCCAACTAAATGCTGCATAACATAAACCAGCCAACTACATGCTTCACTAAATAACACCATCCAACTGAATGCTCAATAATATAACACCTTAAAAACTGAATGCTTCATATATTAACACCATCCAACTGAATGGTCCATATCATGACACTTTTCAGTTGAATGATCCATATAATAAAACCATACAATTGAAAGCTCCATATCATAATATCATCCAATTGAATGTTTTATATCACAATACCATCCAACTGAATGCTCCATAACATAACACCATCCAGCTGAATACTTCATAACATAATACCATCAGACTGAATGCTCCATAAAATAACATCATCCAACTGAATGCTTCATAACATATAACCATCCAACTGAATGCTCCATATCATAACATCATCCAACTAAATGCTCCATAATATAACACCATCCAACTGAATGCTCCATAACATAACACCATCCAACTGAATACTTCATAACATAATACTATCCAACTGAATGCTCCATAACATAACACCATCCAACTGAATGCTTCATAATATATCACCATCCAACTGAATGCTCCATAACATAACACCGTCCAACTGAATGCTTGATAACATAACACCATACAACTGAATGCTTCATATAATAACACCATCCAACTGAATGCTCCATAACATTACACCATCCAACTGAATGCTTCATAACATAACACCATACAACTGACTGCTTCATAACAAAACACCATCCAACTGAGTGCTTCATAACATAACACCATCCAACTGAATGATCCATAACAAAACACCATCCAACTGAATGCTTCATAACATAACCCTATCCAACTGAATGCTTGATAACATAACACCATCAGACTGAATGCTTCTTAACAAAACACCATCCAACTGAATGCTTCATAATATAACACCATCCAACTGAATGCTCCATAACATAACACCATCCAACTGAATGCTTCATAACATAACACCATCCAACTGAATGCTTCATATAATAACACCATCCAACTGAATAATCCATATAATAACACATTTCAGTTGAATGATCCATATCATAATACCATCCAAGTGAATGTTTTATATCATAATACCATCCAACTGAATGCTACATAACATAACCCCATGCAACTGAATGCTTCATAACATAACACCATCCAACTGAATGTTCCATAACATAACACCATCCAACTGAAGGCTTCATAACATGACACCATCCAACTGAATGCTTCATATAATAACACCATCCAACTGAATGGTCCATATCATAACACTTTTCAGTTGAATGATCCATATCATAAAACCATTCAATTGAATGCTCAATATCATAATACCATCCAAGTGAATGCGTCATATCATAATACAATCCAACTGGATGTTTATATCACAATACCATCCAACTGTTTCCTCCATGTCTTAACACCATAGTAACGGTCTCCCAAAGTTTGAAAGATAAAACATATTTCAACAATTTTCACACAGTTTTTTTTTTTGTTATTAGAAAATGTAGTTTTGCTCCATACGTTCTCTATCGTCTGATGTGTCAACCAAGTCAGACATGCAGTCTGTGGTGAGCATGGGAAACGAGCTTCTTATCTAGCTTTGATGAACGGATGGACAACAGCAAGATTATAGAAAAGTTATCAGCAACAAATGTCCTTCACAACTGGGTCCAGATTTGATATCTTACAATTAGATTGTTCTTAAAATGTAATTCTTAAAAAACTATTCTTCTAGGGGTTGACTTTAGATCTTTGTGGCTGGGTAGAAACTTAGACATTGCCACCGGACTTGTTTCAAATCACAAAACTTTCAATCCAACTGCCTTACTGAGCCAAGCCATACTGAGCCATATCTCAAAACATTCTATTTAACTGAGCCAAGTTATATATTAAAATCACAAAAATTATATCTTACTGAGCCAAGCCATAGCTTAATATCTCAAAATATTCTATTTAACTGAGCCAAGTTATATATTAACATCACAAAAATTATATCTTACTGAGCCAAGCCATAGCTTACTATCTCAAAACATTCTATTTAACTGAGCCAAGTTATATATTAACATCACAAAATATTATATCTTCCTGAGCCAAGCCATAGCTTAACATCACAAAACATTCTATCTAACTGAGCCAAGCCATAGGCTAACATCAAAAAAACATTCTATCTAACTGAGCCAAGCCATAGCTTTACATCACAAAAATTCTATCTAAATGTGTCAAGCCATAGCTTAACATCACAAAACATCTTTTAAACTGAGCCAAGTTATATATTAACATCACAAAACATTTTATCTAACTGAGCCAAGCCGAATCTTAACATCACAAAACATCTTTGTAACTGATCCAAGCAATAGCTTAACATCCAAAAACATCTTTTTAACTGAGCCAAACAATAGCTTAAAATAGCAAAACATCTTTTTAACAGAGCCAAGCCATAGCATAACATCACAAACCATCTTTTTAACTGAGCCAAGCCAAAGCATAACATCACAAAACATCCCGGGAAAACGGGAATGAAAATAAACTAATTTAAATCATATTGGATCAATTGGATTACACTTTCAATGAGTTGTTTATATTCCTTAAAAATTATTGTCTGTTGATGATTAATACAGAAGGTTAAGTTTAGTTTAGGGGTTGATAAGTTGTAACACGGTGCTTCTTTTCCACTGCTAACTCAAGTAATGGACAACGAGCTAATAATATTATGCTTGGTAAGCAATAGTTGGATGTAGCCTCCTGTAGAAACCTCACACTTAATGAGTTCTCCGTCATTCACATGCTGATAAAGCTAGTTCGAATCGGTCACTTAATATGTACAACAACGTGTAACAAGAGATTCCAAAATAAAGAAGACTTGGGAATATTAATAAAATTATAGATTAGATTAGATAGATTAGATAAATAGATAGACTGACAGGCAGGCAGACAGACAGATAGACAGACATTTAGATAGACAGACAGAGAGACAGATAGATAGATTAGATAGATAGATAGATAGATAGATAGATAGATAGATAGATAGATAGATAGATAGATAGATAGATAGATAGATAGATAGATAGATAGATAGATAGATAGATAGATAGATAG
>CAXITT010000218.1:341264-358386 GCA_964033795.1 Lymnaea stagnalis
CAGACAGACAGACAGACAGACAGACAGACAGACAGACAGACAGACAGATAGATAGATAGATAGATAGATAGATAGATAGATAGATAGATAGATAGATAGATAGATAGATAGATAGATAGATAGATAGGGATGGATGGATGGATGGATGGATGGATGGATGGATGGATGGATGGATGGGTGGATGGGTGGATGGACTGATGGATTGATGGATGGTTGGATTGATGGATGGATGGGTGGATGGACTGATGGATTGATGGATGGTTGGATTGATGGATTGATTGATTGACGGATTAATGGGTTCATATATATGAGAGCTAGATGTATAACATTGGTCGATATATATGCACTGATTGCCGTTAATGGATATGAGGCGAGAGGCGAAGGTGGTAACCTCTGGCCGATGATTCTTACTACGCAGCCCTGAGAAGCTGCTCCAAGGCAACCGTTTCGTCCCAGCTTCATCGCGAATTAGTTGCGTTGTGGAAACCGACTGTAGAATCCCTCTGATAGGGCGTCTAACGCTTCCCCGGGAGGGTGGGGATCTAAGGACGTAATTTTTTTCCATCCCGACTCCTGAGAAAGTCGATCGAGTGCACTGTGTGCAAACACAGTGTCGGACCGACCGGGTTCTTTGGGTTAGGACGGCGCCCAGCGGAGACCCTGGTCGAGCAGACTCGGGTGGGGGCTGTCCTTACAAAGGGACAGCCCTGACGTGCCGCTCCGCGGCCCGATACCGGGTTGGGGAGGGGTGTTTTGGGGAAGGCGTAAAGAGTGCAAGCTCGACGGCCCGCTGACGCCATTTCTTAATGTAACATAGAAGGATAGATCGATAGACGGATAGACCGATAGAGGGATAGAACGATGGAACAATAGAAAGATAGATGGATGGATGGATGGATAAGGGATGGATGGATAAGGAAGGGACGGACTGATGGAAGGATGGACGGACAGATGGAGGGACAGACAGACAGAACGCTTTCATGAATAGTTGCGCAAAAGTTAACTTTTATGCGGTAAACTTTAACTATACCTATATTACAATTAATGTATGTATGCGCTCCTATACCATTCACACGATTACGATAACACGTTTGGGAGTTTATGTACACACGCCCGAACAAACTTCTAAATTGTTACACATATTTTACAATATTCCGTATTTTGCCCGGTGCCTAAATTCTCCTTTTTTTTTCTTTTATGAGCTAAATAATTTCCGTATGCGTTCCTATAGGATTCATCCGATTGCGATCAAACTTTCTTTTAAGTTGTTGAGAGCCCGCCCGCAAATGTTTTCTTTTTTTTAATGTGACCTATATAACTATAATTTCAAACAGTGCTACTGAATGGATGGGTCAATCGCTACAATTGTGTTGACTAAAGTTTAAAAAAAGACTGTTTCTCACGTGCACAGTTGTATGTTGCCTGCTCACGTGCACAGTTGTATGTTGCCTGCTCACGTTTCGAAAAACCTTCTTATTTTTTTGTGTATGCACCAGACGGAAAAAAATATATTTTCTATTTTAAAATTACTTAGAAACCTTATTGAAACACAAACACTTCTTTTTTCTTTGAGTGGCATTGCAACGCATGCCGGGTTCTCGCTAGTTATATGATAGATGTATAAATGGGTCCATATATATGATAGCTATATAGGTGGGTCCATATATTTGTTACACGTATAGATGTTTCCATATATATGATAGTTAGAGGTATAGTTGTGTCCATATCTATTAAAGTTATATATATATATATATAGATAGATAGATATATATAGATATATAGTTATATAGGGTCCATATATATGATAATTTAACTGTCCTCACATAAAACTTTCCACGCAAACAAAATGTTATAAAGTCCATTTAACATGCCTGTTGTTTTAAAGGTTTAGCTACTTTTAAGAGACATAATACATAATCGAGCCAAACGTGTTTGAATAGAGGATTATCTCAGCCACGGTTTCCACATATGTCATACTAGTCAAGAGCATAGATTCATATCTGACGGAGAACTGTTCACATTATGAATACGTGTCATACTGACGGATCTAATGGGTCATACTGACAGATCTTATGGGTCATACTGACAGATCTAATGGGTCATACTGACAGATCTTATGGGTCATGCTGACAGATCTTATGGGTCATACTGACATATCTAATGGGTCATACTGACAGATCTTATGGGTCATACTGACAGATCTAATGGGTCATACTGACAGATCTAATGGGTCATACTGACAGATCTAATGGGTCATACTGAAAAATCTAATGGGTCATACTGACAGATCTTATGGGTCATACTGACAGATCTAATGGGTCATACTGACAGATCTAATGGGTCATACTGACAGATCTTATGGGTCATGCTGACAGACCTAATGGGCCATGCTGACAGATCTTATGGGTCATAATGACAAATCTAATGGGTCATACTGACAGATCTTATGGATCATACTGACAGATCTTATGGGTCATACTGACATCATACTAACAGATCTTATGGGTCATACTGACAGATCTAATGGGTCATACTGACAGATCGTATGGGTCATACTGTCAGATCTTATGGGTCATACTGACAGATCTTATGGGTCATACTGACAGATCTTATAAGTCATACTTACAGATCTTATAGGTCATACTAACAGATCTTATGGGTCATACTTACAGATCTTATGGGTCATACTAACAGATCTTATATGTCATACTAACATATCTTTTAGGTCATACTAACAGATCGTATAGGTCATACTAACAGATCTTATGGGTCATACTTATAGATCTTATAGATCACACTAACAGATCTTATGGGTCATACTTACAAATATTATAGGTCATACTAACAGATCTTATGGGTCATACTTACAGATCTTATGGGTCATACTAACAGATCTTATGGGTCATACTGACAGATCTAATGGGTCATACTGACAAATCTTATGGGTCATACTGACAGATCTTATGGGTCATACTTACAGATCTTATAGGTCATACTAACAGATCTAATTCTTTATACTGACAATATCTAATGGGTCTACTGACATACCCAATGAATGATATTGACATATCTAATGGATTATATTGACATGTCTAATGGATTATATGGACATATCTAAATGTGCCATACTTGCAGATCTAATGGGTCATAGTGACAGATCGAAAAGTGTCATATTTACATATGTAATTTTTCATAGTGACAGATATAATGGATCATAGTGGCAGATCTATTGACATAGCAATAGAGAACAAATACAATGTCGGTGTTCCCCAAGCATGTTTAATTTTAAAAGTGAGTGCATGCTATAGTTAAACATATACAACGTAACTTTCTATTCTATTTGGTTCTGTAGGGTGGACAAATAGTTATGTTACAAATGTTCCCCTGGAGTTCCTGATTTAATTGTTTTATGCTTATTCCCTGCTTATTTGTATAACTTAGTTGTAGAAAGTTTCAGTATGAACAGATGTCAATGTATCTATGATTGCATCCACGGCGTAGCATGTAGCTTTGGGTGCAAGAATGGCGTAGCATGTAGCCACGAGGACATCCATTGTGAAGCATGTAGCCACGAGGACATCCATTGTGTAGCATGTAGCACATTGTCAAGTGTATGATGCTTTTAGTTAGGACGCTCTGTAAACCACTAACACTCCCCTACACACACAACCAAATAATTGTTCAAAACTTGATTGAACAGCTAAGTGAAAGCGAAGTTGTTTTAAAATGTATTTGTTAACAGTGACCTCGTGATGAAATCTTAGAAGCCCTTTTCTAGCGATACATCAACGGAATAGAGCAGGTATCGAAGTCAAATGATAGAGGCAGAACAGAGCATCCCCAGCTTGGAACAGGCACCATCATATACCTAGATCTCGAACCACTTGGTGGGATCTCAAGTGTGCTTACATTATCTCAAGTGTCCTCGGTGCCTTCTCAAGTAGATCTTACGTAACTGTGCTGAGATTTCTTTGCTATGTGTTGAAAGCCATTGTTCTCCTCTAGTTGGCTCTTATTTACTGTTTCTACTGGATTTTTTTCTTTCTTTGATAATTTTTAAGATTTCCAATTTCAAATGGATTTGTTATCAAAGTACTTGTTATTTGTGTTTTGTTATTTTCTAATAATATTTAAGTAACGGACCGAGTACTAAATGATTCACAAGAGTGTTTGACTGCGATAAAGCTTTAAAGTAGAATAATTAGACACAAACGATTTGTGTCAACAAAACAATAAATGTTCAGCCTTAATGATGCTTTTACAAATTACAAATGTAAAATTTTTGGCAAATGCAATCATCGGTCCAAAAAACAAAAAATTTAAATAAGTAAAAATAAAATATACATAATATATATTTACATGTATCAATTTTAATTTATACTTCTTTAAATGTTTTGTTTTTGTGTACTGATTATTGCATTTGCCAAATAGTTTACATTTGTATTTTGTAAATTCGTCATTAAAGCTCAACATAGTTTGTTTTATTGCGTATCTGGAAATTTGATCGAAAGAAATTTCATCGACGGTAAATTGATCGACGGCATTATTTTCTTTTACTATTTAGTATAGTGCGTTCAAAAAGAAATTTGACGAACATTTTAACTTGTGAACTGAAAAAAAAAATTCGACCAAATTTCCGTTCGATCAAATTACCGTTGATCAATTTACCGTCGACGAAATTTATTTCTATCAAATTTCTGGTAACCGTTTTATTTACATAAATCGTCTGTTTCTAATTAATGCTAAGTTTTGCGAGATGAGGCAGGTCATGTGCCGTAGTGGGCAATTCAAGAGCAATACAAATTCTCCTCCAACTCCCACTTCCGGCTTTCCACTTAAAAGTTCCAACATAAGACACCCCAAAGTATCTGGACAAGGTCAACATTGACGCAATCGCCATAAGTGTCACATTCCCTAGATACGTCACTGGGCCCGTGTCATATTTTGAAAGGAGATTTGCAGAATTGACCAGCAAAACCCCCAGCCCAAAATCCCTCCGTTAATGGTAAGCTAAAGGAGACAATCTTCCCATTGACCTGCTGCTACGTTTATCCCCAAACAAAACAATAATTCATATAAATAATAAATAGCGCAGACTCGTCAGGCTGATTCCTCTCATCAGATCTTCATTGGCTCCCCGTGGGGTGGCAGGTCTAGACGGTCTCTTCATTGACTCCCCGTGGTGTTGCAGGTCTAGACGGTCTCTTCATTGACTCCCCGTGGTGTTGCAGGCCTGGACGGTCTCTTCATTGACTCCCCGTGGTGTTCCAGGTCTAGGCGGTCTCTTTATTGACTCCCCGTGGTGTTGCAGGTCTAGACGGTCTCTTCATTGACTCCCCGTGGTGTTGCAGGTCTAGACGGTCTCTTTATTGGCAACCCGTGGTGTTGCAGGTCTAGGCGGTCTCTTCATTGACTCCCCGTGGTGTTGCAGGTCTAGACGTTCTCTTTATTGACTCCCCGTGGTGTTGCAGGTCTAGACGAGTCTCTTCATTGGCTCCTCGTGGTGTTGCATGTCTAGTCGGTCTCTTCATTGACTCCCCGTGGTGTTGCAGGTCTAGACGGTCTCTTCATTGGCTCCCCGTGGTGTTGCAGGTCTAGACGGTCTCTTTATTGGCAACCCGTGGTGTTGCAGGTCTAGGTGGTCTCTTCATTGACTCCCCGTGGTGTTGCAGGTCTAGGCGATCTCTTTATTGACTCCCCGTGGTGTTGCAGGTCTAGACGGTCTCTTTATTGGCAACCCGTGGTGTAGCAGGTCTAGACGGTCTCTACATTGGCACCCCGTGCTGTTGCTAGGCAGTAACGTAAGGGGACGAATGTCGCAGTTCAATTAAATCATCGCCATAGCAATATGGGATACACCGCTTGGCTTATTCATAGTACTTAGTTACATTTAACCTCTTCAATTTTTAGATGGTAGTGCACCTGGAAAACATTGACTCTTATGTTGTTGTTTCTTTAGAACCATCGTCTCAAAGGTTCATGTTTACTGGAACCATTGTCTCAGATGTAAAGCTGTAGGGGAACCATTGTGTCAGATGTAATGATGTAGTGGAACCATTGTCTCAGATGTAAAGCTGTAGTGGAACCATTGTGTCAGATGTAAAGCTGTAGGGGAACCATTGTGTCAGATGTAAAGATGTAGTGGAACCATTGTGTCAGATATAAAGCTGTAGTGGAACCATTGTGTCAGATGTAAAGCTGTAGGGGAACATATATCTCAGATGTAAATCTGTAGTGGAACAGTTGTCTAAGAAGTAAAGCTGTAGCAGAATATTTGTCTCAGATGTAAAGATGAAGTGGAACCATTGTCTCTGGTGTAAAGCTGTAGTGGAATTTTCTCTTGGGTGTGTACGTTCAGTATAACCATTGTCTTGGGTGTGCATGTTCAGTGTAACCATAGTCTCGGGTGTCTATGTTAAGTGGAACCATTCTCTTGGGTGTCTATGTTCAGTACAACCTTTGTCTTGTGTGTCCATGTTCAGTGAAACAATCGTCTTGGGTGTCTTTGTTCAGTTTACCATTGTCTTGGGTGTCTATGTTCAATGTAACCATTGTCTTGGGTGTCTATGTTCAGTATAACCATTGTCTTTGGTGTCTATGGTCAGTATAACCATTGTCTTGGGTGTCTATGTTCAGTATAACCATTGTCTTGGGTGTCTATTTTCAGTATAACCATTGCCTTGGATGTCTATGTTCAGTATAATCATTGTCTTGGGTGTCTATGTTCAGTATAACCATTGTCTTGGGTGTCTCTGTTCAGTACAACCTTTGTCTTGGGTGTCTATGTTCAGTATAACCATTGTCTTGGGTGTCTCTGTTCAGTACAACCTTTGTCTTGGATGTCTATGTTCAGTATAACCATTGTCTTGGGTGTCTATGTTCAGTATACCGTTGTCTTTGGGTGTCTATGTTCAGTATAACCATAGTCTTGGGTGGCTATGTTCAGTATAACCATTGTCTTTGGGTGTCTATGTTCAGTATAACCATTGTCTCGGGTGTCTATGTTCAGTATAACCATTGTCTTTGGATGTCTTTGTTCAGTATAACCATTGTCTTGGGTGTCTATGTTCAGTATAACCATTGTCTTGAATGTCTTTGTTCAGTATAACCATTGTTTTGGATGTCTATGTTCAGTACAACCTTTGTCTTGGGTGTCCATGTTCAGTGAAACAATCGTCTTGGGTGTCTATGTTCAGTATAACCATTGTTTTGGGTGTCTATGTTTAGTATAACCATTGTCTTGGGTGTCTATGTTCAGTATAACCATTGTATTGATGTCTATGTTCAGTATATCCATTGTCTTGGGTGTCTGTGTTCAGTATAACTATTGTCTTGAGTGTCTATGTTCAGTATAACCATTGCCTTGGATGTCTATGTTCAGTATAACGATTGTCTTGGGTGTCTATGTTCAGTATAACCATTGTCTTGGATGTCTATGTTCAGTATAACCATTTTCTTGGGTGTCTATGTTCAGTATAACCCTTTTCTTTGGTGTCTATGTTCAGTATAACCATTGTCTTGGGTGTTAGGGTTAGGGATGGAATATTATCCATAAGTAGGGATCCAGCGTAGAAATATTATGTTAAGAATTATGTATCTTTTGATGGATTATAAGTTGCTAAATGTTTTGGTTATACATCTTAGTGGTCTCAAACATTTTGATGTCATTATTTGATTGTTTTAAAGGAGCTATATTCGTTAAGGTCCCTTTTATGCATATAATTGGAATGCTTTATTTATGCAGTCTTTATGTTAACGGAAAAAATAATTCCATAGCAAACCCAGCGAGACTCCTTGAACAAGCAACCCTGCTTAGTGTAAGAAGTTATCTTTATATGACGTCAAGTAAGGGAGCATAGCAATACATTTTGTTTTCCTATCTCTCAGAACGGGTAGCAGCCCCATGACTCAATGACAATGTCCTGATAATATGTGGCCGTCCGTTGTGGTAGCAAGTTAACCACTGCTTCTTTTAACCATTCATTTTGTCTTTACTTAATATGCGGTCCTGTCTACAGTTATAAAGAGATACCCGTAAGCAGTTGATGCAGCGATCCCTACCCGCTGTACCTTTACGGATCCATGTCCGCCAAGCTTAATGGATCCATGTCCGCCAAGCTTAACGGATCCATGTCCGCCAAGCTTAACGGATCCATGTCCTCCAAGCTTAACGGATCCATGTCCGCCAAGCTTAATGGATCCATGTCCGCCAAGCTTAACGGATCCATGTCTGCCAAGCTTAACGGATCCATGTTCGCTGTTTTTTCCCACCATATTTAAATATGTAAGATCTTTACCTACCGCTAAGAGAGAGATTTCGAATGCCACCCCCCCCCCCCCCCCCCCCCCCCCTCCCCCCCCCCCCCCCCCCCCCCCCCCCCCACCCCCCCCCCCCCCCCCGCTTCCCTCAAAACCAATCCATGATGCCAAGCAGTTATTTTGTGCTCTACATACTGATACGTCACCAACGTGTCATCTTTTGGGATCAATGCAAACTACCTTTATAATACGACTCTTCTCTTTCTTTTTATTTAACATAAATAAATAAATTTGTAACAGATAATAATTCTGTTAATGGTATAGCTACTGCTACTGTGTCTGTTAATGTTACTTCTGTTACAGTTAATGATACTGTTATTGTAACCGTTTATGTTAATGCTGCTGTTACTTTTGAAGTTACTGTTACGGCTACTGTTACTATTACTGATAATATTACTGTTCCCACTGGTTTCAAGAAGAGAGCATTTGCTACGCTATGAACCTCTCCTGGCACAGGCGCTTGTTTCCCTAATCCTCGTAGATCGCCTGTGGTAGACAGGCGGCCCCCGTTGTGAGGTACGCACAGTGCAAGAGTGGGAAGCATGTCGCGGGCTGTGTGTGGAGGAAGACTACCGATCAGACATTCTAGGAAAATGGATGGGGGAAAAAAACTACCAGCCAACCGCGAGGGTCGGAGGCGGCAGACTTCTATACCTGTCCCCACCAGGGAACTAGAAAAAGGGGGAGAGAAGAGCGAGCACGAGGGTGATTACCACCGGATTATTCGCTCCTAGAATAATAGAAATATTATCACATTACGTCCAAACTGGCTCATTGCACTGTGGTGTTTTCACGTGGGATAGAGTAGCCCCAGGACATCGGATTGGTCAGTTGGATGGTTTTTTTGATTGTTGTTTTTTTTTTTGTTTTTGTTTTTTTTTTTACTTCAGAAATTGTGATCTTTTTTTTTCGCTGGATTTCCTTTGACTTCCCTCCAAAGTAAGTGGAACTATCAGACAGTAAATACTTGTGGATTATATGCTGAGGTTTTGTCACTTTGTTTAGTTTAACCAAACTGGCTCATTGCACTGTGGTGTTTTCACGTGGGATAGAGTAGCCCCAGGACATCGGATTGGTCAGTTGGATGGTTTTTTTGATTGTTGTTTTTTTTTTTTGTTTTTGTTTTTTTTTTTACTTCAGAAATTGTGATCTTTTTATTTCGCTGGATTTCCTTTGACTTCCCTCCAAAGTAAGTGGAACTATCAGACAGTAAATACTTGTGGATTATATGCTGAGGTTTTGTCACTTTGTTTAGTTTAAAGGATTCTTTCTGGCAATGTTTTATTTTAAGACTAAAAAGTTTAGAATCAAAACACAATACAAACACGTCGACAGCTTTGATCTCATGACACCTTCAAATGATCAACAACAACAAACAAAACAAAAAACACCGCGTCAAATATTTGAGATTGTATTTGTCATTTTCCTCTTTTCTTAGAGCATCAGTTTATACGGATGAACAATACAAACTAGTCAGTTGGAGATACCTGTCATGACAACTAAGAACTGATCAGTCGGAGACACCTGTCAATGATCGTTCAAATATCGAGTCTTTTTAAAGATATAAATTTGTTTCAATTTTAATTGACATCTTAACATAATGGTTAAAATATATATGTGATGTAAAAATCGATGTATCGATGAGGGGATCACTTGTAATGGAAATTATTTACCTGAATTACTAATTACTACGTCTGTAAAATATATAACTATGCCTAATTGTTGTTAACCATGAGCTTTGTGCCCCTATCCGGGGGGGGGGGGCAAAGAATATATGAAGATAGGATAATACTAGGCCATTTTTTGATGTAAGTAGGACAAGTATACTTTATACATTTCTGTTTTTTTTAATGTGATCTGTTACTTGTTCTACTTCTTTTTGTCTTGTTTTCTGACGAAGGCTTTAAGCCGAAACGTCCAAATCGTTTGTCCTGTCCATGAATTCAAGTTTGGCAAACCTAGTTCTTATACTTCTGGTAACAAATATTATGGTCTAATAAGTCAACACATTAAGAGCTGTTAATCTGGCCGTGTTTACTTAAAATTTATTACTACCATAGTATCGAATGGACATTATTTAGCACATCATCTTTATAAAATGACAAAGTCGACCTAAAACCTGCAACTGTCGTATGTCAAGTAGCATATTGTTGGCTTAAGTCATGAATGTGTTCAATTTAATTTATGTTCTCAACTCAAATAACTAAGAAGATCATAGCAAGGGAAGAACACTTACAGAAGCTTAATATCTTGCTCAAGTTTTCAACGGTCACATTGGAGTAGACCCTCCATTGATGACGTCACCGTATGGACATGTCACCTTTTGCCCCGGATGTCACTCACTGTTTTGACAACATCTTGTCTTCAGCGTTAGCTTCAACGGATTTTTCTTAGCCATACAAGGGTCAGAGGTCACGAGGAGGCCTTAGCCCTTGGGCCACACAGACGAAAACACTGGCGCGCACAACCCCCCGCCACCCCATCTCATGTAGCTGGACTAAACACCTATGGATAATACTGGTGTCACTACATGGAGTGCTGGGCTCGGATTATGATTTCGAAAACACAGATTTATGGTAAGTTTATCCTTTGGGGTGGGAGGGATTTATGGTAAGTTTATCCTTTTGGGGTGGGAGGGATTTATGGTAAGTTTATCCTTTGGGGTGGGAGGGATTTATGGTAAGTTTATCCTTTGGGGTGGGAGGAATTTATGGTAAGTTTATCCTTTGGGGTGGGAGGGATTTATGGTAAGTTTATCCTTTGGCGTGGGAGGGATTTATGGTAAGTTTATCCTTTGGGGTGGGAGGGATTTATGGTAAGTTTATCCTTTGGGGTGGGAGGGATTTATGGTAAGTTTATCCTTTGGGGTGGGAGGGATTTATGGTAAGTTTATCCTTTGGGGTGGGAGGGATTTATGGTAAGTTTATCCTTTGGGGTGGGAGGGATTTATGGTAAGTTTATCCTTTGGGGTGGGAGGGATTTATGGTAAGTTTATCCTTTGGGGTGGGAGGGATTTATGGTAAGTTTATCCTTTGGGGTGGGAGGGATTTATGGTAAGTTTATCCTTTGGGGTGGGAGGGATTTATGGTAAGTTTATCCTTTGGGGTGGGAGGGATTTATGGTAAGTTTATCCTTTGGGGTGGGAGGGATTTATGGTAAGTTTATCCTTTGGGGTGGGAGGGATTTATGGTAAGTTTATCCTTTGGGGTGGGAGGGATTTATGGTAAGTTTATCCTTTGGGGTGGGAGGGATTTATGGTAAGTTTATCCTTTGGGGTGGGAGGGATTTATGGTAAGTTTATCCTTTGGGGTGGGAGGGATTTATGGTAAGTTTATCCTTTGGGGTGGGAGGGATTTATGGTAAGTTTATCCTTTGGGGTGGGAGGGATTTATGGTAAGTTTATCCTTTGGGGTGGGAGGGATTTATGGTAAGTTTATCCTTTGGGGTGGGAGGGATTTATGGTAAGTTTATCCTTTGGGGTGGGAGGGATGTATGGTAAGTTTATCCTTTGGGGTGGGAGGGATTTATGGTAAGTTTATCCTTTGGGGTGGGGGGATTTATGGTAAGTTTATCCTTTGTGGTGGGGGATATAAGCGTTACTTAGCAGAGTTTGTGTGGGGACATTGTGCTATAAAACGATAAGTTTAATGTTCATGTACATAGCTACATAACGTGTGAGTTCGTGCACAAAACTACATAACGTGTGAGTTCGTGCACAAAGCTACATAATCTGTATGTTCCCGTAGATAGCAACTCGATCCTTATGTTCATGTACAAGCAACAAGTATAGACCTCCACTATTTGTTACGCTGTACACAGTACACAGTATTTACACAGTAGTTTATCATTTTTGTCTCGTTCAAAACATGAAGGGGAAAAAAAATCACTTTTTATAAAATAATAAATTTATATATTTATGGTTTCACATTATACTGACCCCCTGCGTGATTACTTAAGACGGTTAAAATTCCCTAAATCCAACAAAAAATACCCCCCCAAAACCGTTTTTGTTTCCAATGAATAATTTGTTTTCAAGTGTAGAAATCCAACCATTGACCAGCGTTATTACAATAGCTTTGTAGGGGAAGATCATGTCATCAACTTTCTAAAGTTTAAAAAAAGCACACACAATAACTTTAACGTATAGACATAACCTATAACAAAATTAAATGTTAAACATACATTTTGTTCTTAAGTTTTTAAAAGTATTAATTGCAAATTACACAGTTTTTTGTTTTTTTTTAAATCTGTTAATTACTGCTTTAAAACAATAAATTAATTCGGAATTATTATGATCATAGAAAATAAGAATTATCAATTTTTCAAAATATTTATCTTCCTATACTTCAAATGCCATTACATCTATCAATTTCATACCTGAAATTTTAGTTTCTGAATAAGTCATGATTTCTATCAAAGTTGGCTGTGTCCCTCCCCCAACCCCCTCTCCAAATCCCTTGGAGGTGGCGGGTCACGGCGTTACGGTCCGTGGATGCCATGAAACTAAAGGGAAGATAAATTATTGTAATGAGTTCACTTTCACCACTCAGGCTATCTGCCCCGTTGAAATAGCTGATAGAGACGAGTGTCTAGAAGAGCCAGAGACAAGGTGAGGTTAAGTGGTCTCCCCTCATTGCCTAGCTCCCCTTAGCACAGCATAGGGCAAACTTGACTCTCCAGTGCTGCTGCTGCTTTCAAGACTCCACATACTCGCCGTCACTTGCAGGTGGGGTGGGAGTAGGGGTGTCGCTATTTATAGTGATACATCAAGACGAGAAACAGTACCCCACTAGATACTAATGAATGACCAATTTGTGTTTCAACATAAAATCAAGTTAATGAAATCGGTTAAGAATTCCACCAGCAGGAATAAGTTAGTCTCCTTTTGAAAGTCCTACATAAATAAAGGTCATTTCAAAGGCAGGAGGCTTGACGTGGTCATTATGAACCGAGCCTTACATTTACAGTAAGACTGAATGCAGTGAAATAACATAAAGATTTAGGAAAGAATAACCCTATGCGATTGTTAGTCAAAGTTGTGATTTGCCTGAGTCGTTACATTTGAACAGTTTTTTTAATCTTGAATTAAAACTTTTAAGTGTATACTTGAGGCCCTCATAAGTCTTCAATCCCAGGTCCCTCTCGACCCCGAAAGGCACTGCCCCTATAATGTTGTTTATACGTCATCTGTAACTGAGTCCGTCATGTGTAACTGAGTACGTCATGTGTAACTGAGTCCGTCATGTGTAACTGAGTCCGTCATGTGTAACTGAGTCCGTCATCTGTAACTGAGTCCGTCATGTGTAACTGCGTCCGTCATCTGTAACTGAGTCCGTCATCTGTAACTGAGTCTGTCATCTGTAACTGAGTCCGTCATCTGTAACTGAGTCCGTCATCTGTAACTGAGTCTGTCATCTGTAACTGAGTCCGTCATCTGTAACTGAGTCCGTCATCTGTAACTGAGTCCGTCATCTGTAACTGAGTCCGTCATCTGTAACTGACGTCTATAAGATCACATTTTATCTCATTTTTTAGTTTATTATTTAGAAAGATAATACAAGATAACTTATCTATTTCAACAAAATCATAACATTGAATGAATAATATATAAACGTTAGTCAAATATTGTAACGAGTAATGACTACAATATTAATGTTAGGCAAATGTTGTACCAAAATGACTAAAATATAAATGTTAGTCAAATATTGTATCTTATTTTTTTTCTCTACTCCAACATTTCCTGACGCTCCATCAGGGGAGGTAATTTACTTGCTCCTCCAGACGACACACACAAAACATGATTAATATTATCAGTTGTAAACCAAAGACACCGTGGAGGTACGCCCCTGCTAGTCCATGTTCTTCTTGTCACTTTTAATTAACATGGAATCAAAAGACAATAAACGCGCTCATCCCGACAGCGCTGACGTGTTTTAATTACGGTGTTAATTAAGGACTGTCTCCCAGTAAAAGAATTACCATTAAACGCCTTTGCTCTGAAGCAGTGGTTCTCAGCCTTCCTAATACCGCGACCCTTTAATACAGTTCCTCATGTTGTGGTGAACCCCAACCATAAAATTATTTTCATTGCTACTTTATAAATTATATGTTTTGTCCGATGGCCTTAGGCGACCCCTGTGTAAGGACCCACAGGTTCAGAACCGCTGCTCTAAAGGATTGTACATTGTCGTGTTTTGTAAGCCAATGGAAATCTTTAAGCAAATGGCTGAGAGCAATATTAAGACGAATAATCACCAAATCCGTTACAAATAATAGTTGTTGGCTTAAATAAAGCATCCCATTATGTGTTTGTACTCATCATAGTTCCAGTCTCTTCTGTACATATCTCATAGCATATGATTCCAAATGACGCTTACTTGAACTGACGCTTACATGAACTGACGCTTACATGAACTGACGCTTACATGAACTGACGCTTACATGAACTGACGCTTACATGAACTGACGCTTACATGAACTGACGCTTACATGAACTGATGCCCACATAAACTAACTCAAGTACCTGATTCAAAGTGAGGTTTTTATACGTTCCTATTTGCCGAACCCCTGTTTACTTGAAGTACTCACGTAGAAATATCCCGTTGCTGTCCTAAATGAACGGTTTTACTCAAATGAACTCGGTAACTTAAAGTTTATTACAGAATGTTAGAAGTTATGGTCCATTAATGTTAGAAGTTATGGTCCATTAATGTTAGAATGCCCACGGCTGTTTCATTTAAATTCTCCCTCCCAGCATTTACATCTTTTCATTAGACTTTGACTAGGTCGCCAGGACACCAGCAAACTCGCACACAACTAAATATGAAACTGTTGTCCCTGGAACTTGACACTAGAAAGTGTTACAAAGTTGTGTAAGAATCATTGGAACTTGACACTAGAAAGTGTTACAAAGTTGTGTAAGAATCATTGGAACTTGACACTAGAAAGTGTTACAAAGTTGTGTAAGAATCATTGGAACTTGACACTAGAAAGTGTTACAAAGTTGTGTAAGAATCATTGGAACTTGACACTAGAAAGTGTTACAAAGTAGTGTAAGAATCATTGGAACTTGACACTAGAAAGTGTTACAAAGTAGTGTAAGAATCATTGGAACTTGACACTAGAAAGTGTTACAAAGTTGTGTAAGAATCATTGGAACTTGACACTAGAAAGTGTTACAAAGTTGTGTAAGAATCATTGGAACTTGACACTAGAAAGTGTTACAAAGTTGTGTAAGAATCATTGGAACTTGACACTAGAAAGTGTTACAAAGTAGTGTAAGAATCATTGGAACTTGACACTAGAAAGTGTTACAAAGTAGTGTAAGAATCATTGGAACTTGACACTAGAAAGTGTTACAAAGTTGTGTAAGAATCATTGGAACTTGACACTAGAAAGTGTTACAAAGTTGTGTAAGAATCATTGGAACTTGACACTAGAAAGTGTTACAAAGTTGTGTAAGAATCATTGGAATTTGACACTAAAAAAGTGTTACAAAGTTGTGTAAGAATCATTGGAACTTGACAATAGAAAGTGTTACAAAGTAGTGAAAGAATCATTGGAACTTGACACTAGAAAGTGTTACAAAGTAGTGCAAGAATCATTGGAACTTGACACTAGAAAGTGTTACAAAGTTGTGTAAGAATCATTGGAACTTGACAATAGAAAGTGTTACAAAGTAGTGTAAGAATCATTGGAACTTGACAATAGAAAGTGTTACAAAGTTGTGTAAGAATCATTGAAACTTGACAGTACAAAGTTTTAAGGAATCAGTTTAATCATGTTATCATACAAATTTTTCATATATGGACTTGTAAATCTACCTGCAGAAGAAATAGATGATCAGACAAAAATGAGATAAGACAAAAATTAGATAAGACAAAAACGAGATAAGACAAAATTAGATGAGACAAAAATGAGATAAGACAAAAATAAGATGATAGATTATTACTGTGAAAGTTTCAGCTGCGATGTCAATCCTAAAGAAAACTATGTACTCACCTCATTGAAAACTATGTACTCACCTCATTGAAAACTATGTACTCACCTCATTGAAAACTATGTACTCACCTCATTGAAAACTATGTACTCAGCTCATTGAAAACTATGTACTCACCTCATTGAAAACTATGTACTCACCTCATTGAAAACTATGTACTGAGCTCTTTGAAAACTATGTACTCACCTCATTGAAAACTATGTACTCAGCTCATTGAAAACTATGTACTCACCTCATTGAAAACTATGTACTCAGCTCATTGAAAACTATGTACTCACCTCATTGAAAACTATGTACTCACCTCATTGAAAACTATGTACTGAGCTCTTTGAAAACTATGTACTCACCACATTGAAAACTATGTACTCACCTCATTCTACAGAAAACTTTGTACTCACCTCATTCTACAGAAAACTTTGTACTCACCTCATTCTACAGAAAACTATGTACTCACCTCATTCTACAGAAAACTATGTACTCACCTCATTCTACAGAAAACGATGTACTCACCTCATTCTACAGAAAACTATGTACTCACCTCATTCTACAGAAAACTATGTACTCACCTCATTGCTACGTTATCAATTACCATGAATTTAATGTTCACTCTAGGCAAACTTTAGTTTGGGGCTATTTTTAAAATGCTAGCATACACGCTCAAACACACACACAGATGATAGATAGATAGATAGATTAGATAGATAGATAGATAGATAGATAGATAGATAGATAGATAGATAGATAGATAGATAGATAGATAGATAGATAGATAGATAGATAGATAGATAGATAGATAGATAGATA
>CAXITT010000218.1:361203-380363 GCA_964033795.1 Lymnaea stagnalis
ACTTTCCCATTGACCAGCTCCTCTAAGGTAGGAAACTCACAGAAGTATTGAGTTCTGTCTACTCCTCTGATACACTATCTGGAGCCATCTAGCTAGCGTTAAGTAAGTAAGACATTCGGTCACTGCTTATAGAAGCTAACCTTTTCCAAGACATTCGGTCACTGCTTATAGAAGCGAACCTTTTCCAAGACATTCGGTCACTGCTTATAGAAGCGAACCTTTTCCAAGACATTCGGTCACTGCTTATAGAAGCGAACCTTTTCCAAGACATTCGGTCACTGCTAATAGAAGCTAACCTTTTCCAAGACATTCGGTCACTGCTTATAGAAGCGAACCTTTTCCAAGACATTCGGTCACTGCTTATAGAAGCGAACCTTTTCCAAGACATTCGGTCACTGCTTATAGAAGCTAACCTTTTCCAAGACATTCGGTCACTGCTTATAGAAGCGAACCTTTTCCAAGCTCCAGCAAGCCTTTAAGAGATGGATGTCTTTTAACTTAAAATTAATGGATTTTTTAGGAAAAAAATACACAATCAATAAAAATATTGGAATTTTTACTAAAGAAATTCAAGAAAACTTTGTTTTAGATCAATGAAATAAAATTAAGTTGTTTGGATAATTGATGTAAAGATATCATAACTTGTCTGTTGATAATTGATATAAAGATATCATAACTTGTCAGTTGATAATTGATATCAAGATATCATAACTTGTCAGTTGATAATTGATGTAAAGAAACCACTTGTTGAGAGATGGATTTGATCAGATTATAAATCCAATTATTTAATCCAAGGGCGTCGTTTTACAGTCCACAAGCCAAAATATTTTTTTTTTAAACTAAACCTTCTATCCTTTCATCAGCTGGATTTACTCATATTATTTAAATGAAATTATGTCCTAATGGGCCACTATTTAAATTACTAATAATACACATTTTATAAGGTGTTTCGAATGCTCAATTTATTATAAATACACATGTCATAACTTCTAATAACCGTCCTATTTATTATAAATACACATGTCATAACTTCTAATAATCGTACTATTTATTATAAATACACATGTCATAACTTCTAATAACCGTCCTATTTATTATAAATACACATGTCATAACTTCTAATAATCGTACTATTTATTATAAATACACATGTCATAACTTCTAATAACCGTCCTATTTATTATAAATACACATGTCATAACTTCTAATAACCGTCCTATTTATTATAAATACACATGTCATAACTTCTAATAACCGCCCTATTTATTATAAATGCACATGTCATAACTTCTAATAACCGTCCTATTTATTATAAATACACATGCCATAACTTCTAATAACCGCCCTATTTATTATAAATGCACATGCCATAACTTCTAATAACCGTCCTATTAATTATAAATACACATGTCATAACTTCTAATAACCGTCCTATTAATTATAAATACACATGTCATAACTTCTAATTACCGTCCTATTTATTATAAATACACATGCCATAACTTCTAATAACCGCCCTATTTATTATAAATACACATCATACTGTTTCGTTAACTTGCACTCCTTTAACTTATCTTTCAATGACTGAATCATCTACTATACATCATTAAATAATGTCTCAACGAATTAGAATATTACACATACTCAAAAAATTGTTCAACTTAAACTATCGTAAGCTTCAAGTAGCTTCATGACAGTCATGCTGTTCAAACCTGTTCTCTATGAAGAGAGCTGCACATCAACACACTCAATACTGTCCATGGTGGTCACTCCGATATACAGTTTACCTTCTCCGCTAGGAGTCTTGGTTCTATTCTGTCTTACAACATGTCTCTCGATAATCATATCTCTCACATTTGTCGCTCTGCATACACCGCCATTAGTCAGATCAGCTCCATCCGCCAATATCTCACAGTTGGTGCAACACAAACTCTAGTCTGTGCGCTTGTTCTCTCTCGTCTTGACTATTGTAATTCTCTTCTATCAGATTCACCAGAATACTTCTTAGAAAAATGACAAAAGGTTCAAAACTCAGCCGCTAGGCTAATTCTAAAGGCAAGAAAACGTGATCACGTCACACCACTACTTCATTTACTTCATTGGCTCACTGTACAAGCACGGATTGACTACAAACTTTCTGTTCTCTGTCACAACTTTTTCTCGAATTCCTCCCCTTCCTATCTAACCGAACTTCTCTCTGTCTATTCACCCCTTCGACAGCTTCGCTCCTCCGCAGACGGGCGTATTCTTTCTGTCCCCAAGACTCGCACAAAAACATACGGTCAACGATCGTTCTCTTTCTGTGCACCCAAACAATGGAATTCTCTTCCATTACACATCCGCAATATACCGACCATCACAACCTTCAAAACTGCACTCAAAACAAATCTTTTTAATCTCTACTATACTGACTGTTTCCCACCTCTGACCGAAAAACGATGGTACTGGGTGTCGTCCATGGCTTGACATATGAATAGTTTTATATACACATTTGTTTTGTTTCATTTAATTAATGTATGTCAATTAATTATTTTAGTTTTTTTTTATTACCGTTATGTTTGTTAAATTGTATGTACAGCGTGGTGAGTCCAGCCCTAGGCTGGTGTACCACGCTATATAAAACCACGTATAATAATAATAAATAATAATAATATGGTTTCAAATGTTGGAAAAATATATCTATCTGTCATATATATATATATATAAAGCTCGGGGTTGAAATATGACAGGTTTATAAATGAAGTAACTTACATTCCATAACACTATTTCTGCATTGTCGTTTGTTACCGTTTGACAGTACTCAACGGCTACGTCATCTGCGTCTATAGCTCAATGTATTCTACACATCCGCTTCACATTTAAGGTTTAACACAAAGAGTTATAGAGTTTTTAAAAATCCGTTGACCAAATTATTAACAATGCATGTTACATCATCTCTTCCATTCAGTTTGCTTCCATACATCTCTTAACTATAGTTTGCTAGTGGTGTGACTGCTTCCATTTCCGGATAGCACGCAAAGTGGCATTCCCGATAACTAAGCTACATGTTTTTTTTTAATATTCTTTTAAAAAGAAACGCCACTGCGTTAGGTGCGTACTATTTTGTCTGTTCTGTTCAGAGAATGAGATCGTCTCAATTCGAATATACTGGAATAAATATTAAAAGGGGTTTCGGACATCAGAATATTAATAAAGTTCATGGGCGATAAATAAAAAAACTGGGCACTGACGTATCCCGCGCTAAGGGGTGTAAAAATTGGATTCTTAAATGTGCGTTACTTGAGTTCATTTTTTGTCAAGTAACTTTAGTAGATGGGAAGTTCACGCAAAGCTGTCGCAATTTTTTGGCGAGATATAATTAGTTTAGGATATTTAACTTACATTTTTTACATCCTGCATCGGTAAATGAATCAAATTATTTCTTCCTCTCCTATATGTTGTTGTTGCGCCAACAGAGTTTATTGTAACTTGATGAAATGTTACAATCAGAAGAAAACATTACTTAAATTGAAAGGTGCACCTTGATATTAATTTGTTATTTCATGTTAATTGCATTAAGATTTTGTAGTTGTTATTTGGGCACCTTGTTCTTTGATTTAGTCCCAAACTCCAAATCAATAGACTGGCAATACCTTAAATATTACAAATAGCAAATTCTTTCCCTTTTTACAAAATACAAAGTACTCTTTGAACTTTGCTTGCTTTTTGATAGGCGCCTCTCTTGGCCAATTTAAATTCCCCTCGTCTTTAGCCAGGTCTTAGTATGGCTATTCAAGACCATCTTAACCTTGCCATTGGCGCCAAATCTTTAGTATTTGCAAACCTTCGGCAGCCTGAAGGTTTTCCGTATGGGATCAACATTGATTCTGACAACTAAAGACTGCTGTAATAATTAAGCAGTAGGCCAGACCAAGTCCTTTCCCCGGCATCAGGCCGACCGTGACGTACTTCAGTTTAACGAATATCGTCATCTAGCATTCTCTACACAATTCCGTAAGTGCTTCTAGCATACTGCTAGGTCCGGGTTATGGAACTGAGACGAGATTGGTAAGGAGTTCGGCAAAACTTCTTTGACACAAAATTTAATTCAAGACGCGTTTCTACGTGCACAACACGCATGCATTCGTTATGGCCAATCAGAAGTGGCCGGGGAAGAATGCAGAAAACATTCAAGTGTTTAATCGTCGTCAACTCAAGTGCTTACCATCCTTGGAGATGGAGTATTTTAATGTATGCCAAGGTTGTGGAACAAACTTATGCTGTTGTTTTTTCTGTCATCCTTTAAACAGTTTGAAATGATCTATCCTAACTGTAAGCATTTCGTTACGACACAAAATTACAAAATAATCAGCAGAGGCGCCACCTTCGCTCTTCTTTACTCTCATGTTATTTCATAGTAGTATTTGATGATTTATAAAAAAAATATTTTGGCCAATTGTACTTTTCATTGGCCAAAAGTCCCCCCCCCCCAAATCTTATTGGTATGGGAATTATTATTTACTATTGATACGTTTCACAACGTTAAGACGTCAAGTAAATTAACATTCATCACAATGCTGTAGTGTAATGAACAAAGCTGTCAACACAACACAATGTTCTCATGTAATAACAAAGCTGTTTTACGCACCACGTACAGGAAAGACGCTTATTTTTGTAAACCCATCAAAACTTACACATTCACCCCAGACCTAGCAGTCGCGAAAAATCATGATTTGTATTTTTAAGGTCCGTAATGTGTGTCTTCCACACTATACAATCTCAGGAACACCTCTTTCAAAATTGTTTGTCTTCAACACTATACAATCTCAGGAACACATCTTTCAAAAAAAAAACATTTCACAAATCCTTCATAATTACAGACATCTTAACACTAATGACACACAACATCTAATTACTACAAGAAGGCTTTAAAATGGATTTTGTTATTAGTTCCGACAGGAAAACAGAAGAGTCCCAAAATTTCCTCAATCGCTTCCATACTACTTCACACATCATTACTCTGGGTCCCAGACTTTCCTCAATCCCTTCCATAGTACTTGACACATCATTACTCGGTGTCCCAGACTTTCCTCTATCAATTCAATACTACTTGACACATCATTACTCGGTGTCCCAGACTTTCCTCAATCCCTTCCATAGTACTTGACACATCATTACTCGGGGCCCAAGACTTTCTTCAGTCTCTTTCATATACTACTGGACAAATCATTACTCGGGTCCCAGACATCCCTTAATACCTTCCATACTACTTGACACATCATTACTCGGGGTCCAAGACTTTCCTCAGTCTCTTCCATATACTACTGGACAAATCATTACTCGGGTCCCAGACTTTCCATAATACCTTCCATACTACTTGACACATCATTACTCGGGGTCCAAGACTTTCCTCAGTCTCTTTCATATACTGTTTGACACATCATTACTGGGGGTCCCAGACTTTCCTCAATCCCTTCCATACTATTTGACACATCATTACTCGAGGTCCCAGACTTTCCTCAGTACCTTTTATATACTACTTGACACATCATTACTCGGCGTCCCAGATTTTCCTCAGTCCCTTTCATATACTACTTGACACATCATTACTCAGGGTCCCTGACCTTCCTTAATCCCTTCCATACTACTTGACACATTATTCCTCGTGGTCCAAGACTTTCCTCAGTCCCTTCCATACTACTTGACAGATCATTACTCAGGGTCCCAGACTTTCCTTAATCCCTTCCATACTACTTGACACAATATTATTTGGGGTCCCAGACTCTCCTCAATTCATTCCATACTACTTGACACATCATTACTCCGGTCCCAAGGCTTTAATCAATCCCTTCCATACTCCTTGAACATCATTACTCGGGGTCCCAGACTTTCTTCAGTCCCTTCTATACTACTTGACACATCGTTACTCGGGGACCCAGACTTTCATCGGTCCCTTCCCTACTACTTGACACATCATTACTCCTGGTCCCAGACTTTCTTCAGTCCCGCTAATCATTTCTTGAGAGATCAGTACTCGGGGTCCCAGACTTTTTTTAGTACCTTCCATCCTACTTGACAGATATTTACTAGGGGCCCCGGATACTAACAATGTACACAGTATGAAATAATATCAAATGATTTTAGAAAGCTTAATTATTTTTGCATTCCCTTTTGTTGACATTTTGGTGATTGTTCCGTTATGGTAAAAATAGTGTGTGGAATTATGGGCCGTTTGTTCATCCCTGAGAAAGTATGACGTCAAGCTTTTTGACTTACTGATATCATTTGCTTGTTATCAACTTTTACACATATCATTTAATAGCAATATCTTCCTCTCCATTGGATAAATCTCACTCCATGAATTACATCTATCTCAACGTCATACATCTCTCTACATGAATTACATCTCTCTAAACTACATACATCTCTATCCATAAATTACAACTCTCTCAACGTCATACATCTCTATCCATGAACTATATCTCTGTTAATGGGATACATCTTTCTCCATAGGCTATATCTCTTTCCATGGAATATCTCTCTCCATGGGATACATCACTCTCCACGGTGTACATCTCTCGCCATGGGACACATCTATCTCAATTGTATACATCTCTCTTATCGTTAATTTTTTTCTTTTCTCCTTATTTGAACCGGACATTTAAAACAATTTGAACACCAGTCGGCAAAGTTGTGTTCGTTATATTGTATGATTAGGTCCGTGGAGCATTCGTTTGTCAGTGGTCAGACACTACACACTGATGTGTGCAACAGACATATTGGGCTCCCAGGCTCAGACACTACACACTGATGTGTGCAACAGACATCTTGGGCTCCCAGACTCAGACACTACACACTGATGTGTGCAACAGACATCTTGGGCTCCCAGACTCAGACACTACACACTGATGTGTGCAACAGACATCTTGGGCTCCCAGACTCAGACACTACACACTGATGTGTGCAACAGACATCTTGGGCTCCCAGACTCAGACACTACACACTGATGTGTGCAACAGACATCTTGGGCTCCCAGACTNCACACACACACACACACACACACACACACACACACACACACACACACACACACACACACACACACACACACACACACACACACACACACACACACACACACACACACACACACACACACACACACACACACACACACACACACACACACACACACACACACACACACACACACACACACACACACACACACAATATATATATATATCACTACATTTGCAAAAAAAAAAAGAACAGAAAAAAAAACACACACACACACACACACACACACACACACACACACACACACACACACACACACACACACACACACACACACATCATCATCATCATCATCATCATCATCATCATCATCATCAGATTAATCATAACTCAACATAGTAGCGCTTTCATGCAACATTTTTATTGAGAAAATGATTTCTTGTTTAACTTAGAAGCTCGTTTGGTTATCAATTTTCAAAGTTGATTTGTGTTAATTTCAGTCCAAAATATTATGTCTGAAGTTGTTGAGTTCTAGACAGCTCTGTAAACGAGAAATGTTGATATATGTCCTCTTTTCAGTTGGAAATTGGGATCCAACCAACATGCCCACTTTTTGTTTTTGTTTTGTAGGTGAAATACCCCCCCTCCCCCCGGTCTCAATCTTTCTCCTTCTGAACCGGATACATTTCAAATTATCACATTTTCATCATTTATGCCAATGATTAACAAATTAGATAAGTAACTACGTCAACGTCACTTCCGCTTTTAGGGAAAAAATGGGAATATTGTGTACATTTGGGCTGTCACATCTGCTCTACATTAGTGCCAAGATTTCGTTACTTTCAGTATTTCCTTACTATTTTTTAAAATCTTAAAATTTGTTGAAAACGGTATTTCTATCTCTATCCCTCTCTTGCCTTTTCCTTCTCTTTTTCTCTTTTTCCCTTCTCAGGAACTTTCATTCCCCCCCCCCCGCGCCAATCTCTCTCACTTACTTTATTTTTTGTTATATTATTAACATGCTATATTTGTATATCTGCAATGTAAATTAAGGCCGTAAAATGTCTACATACCCCTAACTTAAGGGTCAAATCAATAAGTTTCCCCTCGGACAAGCCAGAGATTGTTATTAGACATACCAGCTCATTAAACGGTTGTAGCAGTGACGCACTAATCCAATTCTTTTATTCACCATACAAAGATGATCCTTGGAGATTTATTTGTGGTTGTTTCCTATGACGTTATCTCTTATTTTGATGCTGTTGTTTTCATCAAGCGATCAACTCATTATGTTTGCGAACATGGAAGTTATTTAAGTCTGTAGGCAATTTTTTGCTGTGGGTCAATCTTGATGGAACGTTTCAAAGTAAAGTGTTATAACGTGATCCAGGGTAGACTGCATTATGTGCAGGGGTGTCATTACATATAGTTAGATACATGTCTATACATATAGTTAGATAATTGTCTATACATATAGTTAGATACTTGTCTATACATATAGTTAGATACTTGACTATACATATAGTTAGATGCTTTGTGTTTGGTCATTGAATTTCACTCAAAAAAGACACCATCATAAATGAACTCGGTGTAATGTTAGACAATGGTGAATAAAGATGGTACGTCATATTTGTTCAGATGATGTTTTCATTTTGTCGTCACATCATATTTGTTCAGATGATGTCTTCATTTTGTCATGTCACGTCATATTTGTTCAGATGATGTCTTCATTTTGTCATGTCACGTCATATTTGTTCAAATGATGTCTTTATGTTGTCATGTCACATCATATTTGTTCGGATGATGTTTTCATGTTGTCATGTCACATCATATTTGTTCAGATGATGTATTTATGTTGTCATGTCACATCATATTTGTTCAGATGATGTCTTTCAACATTTAAATCTTGAATAAACTAAACTCTTGTCATCCCATCTCTAAAGACTTTTCATTTCTCCTAGTCACATTTCACAAAAAAGTCTTTTCCCTGTTTCCATTCCCGACCTCTTGCAATATTTTGCCATCTCTTCTTACACTTTCTCCTGATACCTCTTAACATTTCCCTCTATCTAAACTCCAACTTCACATCCTTCTCCTCAGTTTTCCCATTTGTTTCCTAATTCCAAAACGTGTTCATTTTCCCCTAACGTTCTATACCACCATATCTTTGAACTTGCTGCCCACTGCCCACTGCCCACTGCTCACTGTCCACTGCCCACTGCCCACTGCTCACTGTCCACTTCCCACTGCCCACTGCCCACTACCCACTGCTCACTGTCCACTGCCCACTGTCCACTGCCCACTGTCCACTGTCCACTGCCCACTGCTCATACAGCACACCGTCCGCTTTTCTCTCATCTTTCCCAATATTTTCTACCAATTTCTCCTAACTTTCTTTCTCTGTCCTTGTCTCTCTCTGGCTATCTCTCTCCCTCTCTGTCTATCTCTCCCCCTCCCCTCTCTTTCTCTCTCTCTCTCCCTCTCTCTCTCTTCCCTTCTCTCTCTCTCTCTCTCTCTCCCTCTCTCTCTTCCCTTCTCTCTCTCTCTCTCTCTCTCTCTCTCACTCTCTCCATCCTACCTTTAATTCTTACAGCAGGTGGGAGTAATTAGCAGAGTTTCACCATTTTATTTGATCAATCCCAGCTAAAGTTGAGTTTCCCATGGACCAGTGTTGGTGCTCTGACTCGACATCATCATTTCACCTGTTTATTTAAATATAATACTGGCTCGGCTTGGACTGAACAGATGAATAAACAAACTGGCGTGCAGGGAATAGAATGATTGAGAAATGAAAGCATATACATTACTGTAATACCGCTATATGCTGCTGCACGTGCAGCGTGTCTTGATATTTTACAACTGGTTCATAAATTATGATAGTGTAAAAACGTTTTTCAAATATTTGCTTTATTTCACCAACATGGAATATAGATGTTCGTCGTTTCTGCAAAATTAAGACCTGAAAAACATTGTTTGCTGGCAACAAAATTTGGAATGAACTATGGCTTTAGCAATGTGTTTGCTAGCATCAATATTTGGAATGAACTATGGCTATAGCAATTTGTTTGCTATCATCAATAGTTGGAATGAACTATGGCTTTAGCAATGTGTTTGCTAGCATCAATATTTGGAATGAACTATGGCTTTAGCAATTTGTTTGCCAGCATCATTAGTTGGAATGACCAATGGTTTGGGAATTTATTTTTCCTAGAACCAATATTTGGAATGACGTATGGTTTGAGAAATTTGTATGCTAGCATCATTTTTTGGAATGACGTATGGTTTGAGAAATGTGTTTGCTAGCATCAATATTTGGAATGACCTTCGCGTTGCAATTGTTTGAGACAGTGAATAAAAGGCGACAGGTTATTGTTGTTCATATTTTCAACATATAAATTGTTATCAATAAATGAAGAGCATTAACAATTTAACTTTCCGAGAATTTCTCATTGGGTCTGCCCTTGCCTTGCCTAGTACAGCTCTTTGTGTCTTTCTTAGTCTTGCCGAGTGGGGCTCATTAGATCTGCCTTTGACTTGACGATTGGTGCTCATTGGGTCTGCCTTTGTCTTGCCGAGTGGTGCTCATTGGGTCTGCCTTTGACTTGACGAGTGGTGCTCGTTGACTCTGCCTTTGTCTTGCCGAGTGGTACTCATTGGGTCTGCCTTTTTCTTGCCGAGTTGTGCTCATTGGGTCTGCTTTTGTCTTGCCGATTGGTGCTCATCGGGTCTGCCTATGTCTTGCCGAGTTGTGCTCATTGGGTCTGCTTTTGTCTTGCCGAGTGGTGCTCATCGGGTCTGCCTATGTCTTTCCGAGTGGTTCTCATTGGGTCTGCCTTTCTCACTCTTTTCTTTGATACTTCGATTCCTTAACATGTGCAGGTCATTTGGCTCTTGAACATCCCCACAGAACAGTGGTCGAGTAGTTAGAGTGCAGGCTAGTTTTGGATATTAGTTTCCTTGCCTAGGTGTCGTGGTAACTAGGTTTGTCAAGAAACAGGGTCGCCAGTGTCTCGATAATGATGGCACTGTAGAGAGGACGTCACAAGAATGGCTGCCTTAATGTGGAAACGAGAAGATCGAATAAAGACGAGGACAAAACCTTAAAAGGTCTGAAATTGCAGTTATTAGTTTACGCCTTGACTCCCCAAACACGTGTGTAGTCCAGACTTTGTCCACCGTACACAGGCAAGCGCCTGCTAGCTGCGATGCATCGTTTCTATCACTTGTGACCAGCAGTCTATACTTGAATAACGTCCCATGTTGTAATATCTTATGATATTGAGATCCGAAATGCCATTGATTGGTGTATTTTGTTCTGGAATAAACATGTCCTATAAAAACGTTGACGGAGTTTTTTTACACAATTGAATTTATCTTTTCTGGACAATGTAAACACCTGAAATTGACCATGAAGATTCTAAAAAACTGTTTATATAAAATGGAAATTTGTAGCTAATGTTGAGACTTAAAGCGGTTTTAATGTGATAGTGTTAGTTATTAATGTTGTGCGGTTACAAAAAATGAGTTCTATAATGGACTCTATGGACAAGCTTAACACCTACTTTGCTATTATATCACTGACTATGGACAAACCTTTTGCTAAACCAACAGTATTACTTTATATCTCTGGCAGTATGGATAAGCCATACGCCTACATTGATGTTGTAATGTTTAAACGTGATTCCTGGAAAAATTCTTATTCCATCATTGACAGTTCTAACACGACCAATTTTATATTCCTGTTAATAAATATTAATGTTTATTTGTTAAACATTTTTTTTCGAATTTGATATACATAAAACACTCATTTCGAGTTCTTTTTACAGATTTTGATCGTACTATCAAAAACATTAAATATGTACATTTCTTTACTGATATTCTTTTAAAAATCGATTATTATTGGAGATGTTGCTATAACGAAGGACACGGGCGTAGTGAGGCAAGAAAATTAAATCACCATCTACTGTCCCGGACTGACCTCATTTGTCTGCTCCATTTCATTCTCCATTTATTTCTTACTTTTAAAATACCATAAAAAGCTTCAGTGTTGATGGTATTTCACGGAACAAATTTTCTTTAAAAATGATTGAAAATTGTTACACAGACGAATACTTTTATGAGTTGATATTATTTATGAAATAATGGCAACTTGATCAGAATGAAGGTCGTGAAATAATGACACATTAATGAGAATTAAGAGTATGGTTAAATTTGTCAGTGAGAGTTTAAATACACCAAATCATTGAAAATCATTGAATTCTCTCTTCTGATGTGTTGCCTCAATTTTTTCTCCTACATGTTTACTCCTAAATGTTTTCTCCTTTGTGTCACTTGAATAGACGTGTCAGAACGACGTCTACTTGGTCATTTAACAATGACGTCTACATGGTCATTTAACAACGACGTCTACTTGGCCATTTAACAACGACGTCTACTTGGTCATTTAACAACGATGTCTACTTGGTCATTTAACAACGACGTCTACTTGGTCATTTAACAACAACGTCTACTTGGTCATTTAAAAAACGACGTCTACTTGGTCATTTAACAAAGACGTCTACTTGGTCATTTAACAACGACGTCTACTTGGTCATTTAACAACGACATCTACTTGGTCATTTAACAGCGTCTAATTGGTCATTTACTTACATTTTTTTTTCGTATTTGCCAAAATTCATTTCAAAATTATATTATTATTATTATTGATGTTTTAATATAGCATGGTATCCCAGCTTAGGGCTGGGCTCACCACGCTGTACATACAATTTAACAAACATAATCATGAACTAAAAAATCAACATACATTAATTTAAAAAACAAAACAAATATATGTTTACTCCACACATTCCAGAACTATTTACATGTCAGACCATGGACGGCATCCATAAGCATCGTTTACAGGTCAGGGGGGGGGGGAATCAATCAGGATAGTAGAGTTAAAAGAGATGTATTTTTAACTTTTTAAAACACTCGAAAAATAAGTCTATCTATCATAATAAATTGAAATAACATTATGGCTGTGATTTTAGGTCGTTTGAACATTGGGATAGAAATCAGTGAATGGGAGATCATGGCTGGGTCCCGTACCAGCTGGCGAACAGCAGTGTATGAAGGAGTCAAACAGCAGTGTATGAAGGAGTCAAACAGCACTGTATGAAGGAGTCAAACAGGCAGTATATGAAAGAGTCAAACTGCAGTGTATAAAAGAGTCAAATAGGCAGTGTATGTGGAATCAAACAGGCAGTGTATGAAAGAGACAAACTGTAGTGTATGAAGGAGTCAAACAGGGAGTGTATGAAGGAGTCAAAGAGCAGTGTATGAAGGAGTCAAACAGGCAGTTTATGAAGGAGTCAAACAGGGAGACAATTCTCCAACAAGTATCCAATAGTCCATACCTTGGAATTCTCTTCTCCAATAACCTAAAATGGTCGCCCCATAGAAACACAATTTCAAAAAAAAGGTCAACCCACCCTAGGTTTCATCTGAAGAAATCTGCGCCACTGCCCAACGTCCTGCAGACGAAATGCCTAGCTCGCACTCGTCCGTCCACTAATGGAATATGGTGCGATCATCTGGGACCCACACCTTAAGCAAGACGTGGACACGATGGAGCGAATTCAACGTAACGCGTTGCGTTTTATCCCTCTCGATTACAAATCCACCACTCCTGGCTTCGTCACTGGCCTCTTAAAAAGATTTGACATTCCTCCTCTTAAAGACAGACTAGAGGGACTCCGTCTGACATTCTTATATAAAGTGATCATGAGACTGGTTCCGGCCATCCCAGCAGGCACGTACATCAACCCACAGTAGCGGGGTAGACTGATCAGAGCAAAACGCTCACTGAACACTGACTTCACCAATGACATTCCCATAAATAATTACACCAGAAACAATAGCAAATACTTCAAAGTGCCTCGGTGCAACACAGTGCATTATCAACAATCTTTCTTCACACGCGCAATAATAGCATGGAACAACCTGAACGATGCCACTGTGAACTCGACATCAGTTGAAAGCTTCAAGGCTGCCCTGGCATCAGCTAGGAGCTGTTAGAATAGCAACATCATACCCCCAACCGTTGCAAAGATGTCAGTACATGGATGCAGCAACGAAACATTACCAGAATGAGAAGGAGTCAAACAACAGTGTATGAAGGAGTTAAACAGGCAGTGTATGAAGGAGTCAAACAAGGAGTGTATAAAGTAGTCAAACAGGTAGTGTATGAAGGAGTCAAACAGGCAAAAGATGCGTGAAACAAAGCCTTTGGAACAAAAGGAGTAGTATTGAAACTCGAATTTAACAAGAATTCAAGGTTCTCCTGAGAGAAGTGCACCCAATACTGTCATTCGATGATTGGTATCTTAAGCCATTTGATGAAGAGTCGATAAGCTACTCCATCGCCTCGCGAAGATGAAAGGCATATCCTGTTGTTAAAATACTATAAATATGAAGTTGGTACTTTTCGCCCTTTAGATGACAACAATGTTTATAAACGGTCGACCTTCTATAAAGATAAAATTATCTTTTAAAATCATATCCCGATGTAGCAGTATTCAGTTATTCATCAAATAACTAGATGACGACTGACTCTTCAAGAGTAGCACAATAACATTGGATATTTCTCTAGTCTATATACTCTAGACCGTAAACAGAGGATACTTCTTTCGATTACCATGTATTTCTGTGACGATTCGTTAAAGTTTTTTTTTTCTTGCGTATAAAATACGAAATTAAGAAATAGGATTAAGTTCGTCTTGATGTATCTTAACAACCAAATGCGTATGTCGCGGATGAGATCTTTCTATGACATTCATCTCGACTAAAGAGGTTTTTTTTTTCATGTAAAAAAAAATTACCTGATTTGCATCTTGGAAATGAATAAAGACAAGAAGACATGATCTACACCATGTATTTGTTGCAGCACTCATAGAGAAGAACTTTGAGAACTAGCACTGTGCACTCATTCAGAACGCCCGGTTCGTGTCGGTGAACTTAGCCATGCGGGACTCTAGCGTGTAAAGCAGGTGCACGTGTTTTTGCCCTGATTCCTAAACGATAGCAATGTAAGGCCGAGCTCGGCGATTGACGTGCTTTGTTGGTCTAATACAGGGGTGGTCAAGCTGCGGCCCAGCCCTTCAAATAGTGCTGCCTACCGAATGTATCATGGTAAATATCTTTCTTCATTCAAGCTCTACATCATTTCATGCTTGCAATAAGCAATTTAAAATTTAAGAACGCAGTAAAATCTTGTCAGTGCATACAATAGATTAGAAGTAATTTTTGGTAATTTATAATAATTTATTAATCATACTTAAACATCAACTAAAATAAAAGGTCTTACATTTTATTTAATGCGAATTTAAATTGATTTGATTTCCGTAAAATAATAGAAAATCATTCTCATTGTTTTTAAGAATCTGAACGTATTCAAAGAATTCGTTTTTTTAGCGTCATGTGGTCGGCCTAATTCATTCTTATATGTATATACACACGTTATTTAGGACATCGGTGGGCAATTTCAATGTCTCGTGATCCATGTGGACGAAGACTAAGTGCTTCGCCGTTCGAATGTTATACGTATAAATCAAATAAACTTTATAAAGCTCTGTATATAATTATGTTGCGTAGCATTATTATTATTTATTTATTTTAAAGAAAATATAAGACATTGTGTAGTCAAAGGGATCTGGGACTTAAGAATTTTAATTGAGTTCAGGGACGTGCAAAGAAATGTGTGCCTGCGTATCAATGTGTGGCAGCGTATCAATGTGTGGCTGAGTATCAATGTGTGGCAGCGTATCAATGTGTGGCAGCGTATCAATGTGTGGCAGAGTATCAATGTGTGGCTGCGTATCAATGTGTGCCAGCGTATAAATGTGTGGCAGCGTATCAATGTGTGGCAGCGTATCAATGTGTGGCAGCGTATCAATGTGTGGCAGCGTATCAATGTGTGGCAGAGTATCAATGTGTGCTTGCGTATCAATGTGTGGCAGAGTATCAATGTGTGCTTGCGTATCAATGTGTGGCAGAGTATCAATGTGTGCTTGCATATCAATGTGGCAGAGTATCAATGTGTGCCAGAGTATCAATGTGTGGCTGCGTATCAATGTGTGCCAGCGTATAAATGTGTGGCAGCGTATCAATGTGTGGCAGCGTATCAATGTGTGGCAGCGTATCAATGTGTGGCAGCGTATCAATGTGTGGCAGAGTATCAATGTGTGGCAGCGTATCAATGTGTGGCAGCGTATCAATGTGTGGCAGCGTATCAATGTGTGGCAGCGTATCCATGTGTGGCAGAGTATCAATGTGTGGCTGCGTATCAATGTGTGGCAGCGTATCAATGTGTGGCTGAGTATCAATGTGTGGCTGCGTATCAATGTGTGGCTGCGTATCAATGTGTGGCTGCGTATCAATGTGTGGCTGCGTATCAATGTGTGGCTGCGTATCAATGTGTGCTTGCGGATCAATGTGTGCCTGCGTATCAATGTGTGCCTGCGTATCAATGTGTGGCTGCGTATCAATGTGAGCCTGCGTATCAATGTGTGGCAGAGTATCAATGTGTGCCTGCGTATCAATGTGTGGCAGAATATCAATGTGTGCCTGCGTATCAATGTGTGGCAGCGTAACAATGTGTGCCTGCGTATCAATGTGTGCCTGCGTATCAATGTGTACCTGCGTATCAATGTGTGCCTGCGTATCAATGTGTGGCAGAGTATCAATGTGTGGCTGAGTATCAATGTGTGCCTGCGAATCAATGTGTGGCTGCGTATCAATGTGTGCCTGCGTATCAATGTGTGCTGCGTATCAATGTGTGGCTGCGTATCAATGTGTGCCTCCGTATCAATGTGTGCCTGCGAATCAATGTGTGGCAGAGTATCAATGTGTGCCTGAGTATCAATGTGTGGCAGCGTATCAATGTGTGGCTGAGTATCAATGTGTGGCAGAGTATCAATGTGTGCCTGCGTATCAATGTGTGGCAGCGTATCAATGTGTACCTGCGTATCAATGTGTGCCTGCGTATCAGTGTGTGGCAGAGTATCAATGTGTGCCTGCGTATCAATGTGTGGCAGAGTATCAATGTGTGCCTGCGTATCAATGTGTGGCAGAGTATCAATGTGTGGCAGAGTATCAATGTGTGGCTGCGTATCAATGTGTGGCTGCGTATCAATGTGTGCTTGCGTATCAATGTGTGCTTGCGTATCAATGTGTGCTTGCGTATCAATGTGTGCTTGCGTATCAATGTGTGGCAGAGTATCAATGTGTGGCAGCGTATCAATGTGTGGCTGCGTATCAATGTGTGCTTGTGTATCAATGTGTGGAAGAGTTTCAATGTGTGCTTGCGTATCAATGTGTGGCAGAGTATCAATGTGTGGCAGCGTATCAATGTGTGGCAGCGTATCAATGTGTGGCAGCGTATCAATGTGTGGCAGCGTATCCATGTGTGGCAGAGTATCAATGTGTGGCTGCGTATCAATGTGTGGCAGCGTATCAATGTGTGGCTGAGTATCAATGTGTGGCTGCGTATCAATGTGTGGCTGTGTATCAATGTATGGCAGCGTATCAATGTGTGGCAGCGTATCAATGTGTGGCTGCGTATCAATGTGTGCTTGCGTATCAATGTGTGCTTGCGTATCAATGTGTGCTTGCGTATCAATGTGTGCTTGCGTATCAATGTGTGGCAGAGTATCAATGTGTGCTTGCGTACCAATGTGTGGCAGAGTATCAATGTGTACCTGCGTATCAATGTGTGGCTGAGTATCAATGTGTGCCTGCGTATCAATGTGTGGCTGAGTATCAATGTGTGGCAGAGTATCAATGTGTGCCTGCGTATCAATGTGTGGCAGCGTATCAATGTGTGCCTGCGTATCAATGTGTGCCTGCGTACAATGTGTGCCTGCATATCAATGTGTGCCTGCGTATCAATGTTTGCCTGCGTATCAATGTGTTGCAGAATATCAATGTGTGCCTGCGTATCAATGTGTGGCAGCGTATCAATGTGTGGCTGCGTATCAATGTGTGGCTGAGTATCAATGTGTGGCTGCGTATCAATGTGTGGCTGCGTATCAATGTGTGGCTGAGTATCAATGTGTGGCTGAGTATCAATGTGTGGCTGAGTATCAATGTGTGGCTGAGTATCAATGTGTGGCTGAGTATCAATGTGTGGCTGCGTATCAATGTGTGGCTGCGTATCAATGTGTGGCTGAGTATCAATGTGTGGCTGAGTATCAATGTGTGGCTGAGTATCAATGTGTGGCTGAGTATCAATGTTGGGCTGCGTATCAATGTGTGGCTGAGTATAAATGTGTGGCTGCATATCAATGTGTGGCTGCGTATCAATGCGTGGCTGAGTATCAATGTGTGGCTGAGTATCAATGTGTGGCAGAGTATCAATGTGTGCCTGCGTATCAATGTGTGGCAGAGTATCAATGTGTGCCTGCGTATCAATGTGTGCCTGCGTATCAATGTGTGCCTGCGTATCAATGTGTGGCAGCGTATCAATGTGTGCCTGCGTATCAATGTGTGGCAGAGTATCAATGTGCGCCTGCGTATCAATGTGTGGCAGCGTATCAATGATTGGCTGAGTATCAATGTGTGGCAGAGTATCAATGTGTGCCTGCGTATCAATGTGTGGCAGCGTATCAATGTGTACCTGCGTATCAATGTGTGGCAGCGTATCAATGTGTGCCTGCGTATCAATGTGTGGCAGAGTATCAATGTGTGCCTGCGTATCAATGTGCGGCAGAGTATCAATGTGTGCCTGCGTATCAATGTGTGGCAGAGTATCAATGTGTGCCTGCGTATCAATGTGTGCCTGCGTATCAATGTGTGCCTGCGTATCAATGTGTGGCTGCGTATCAATGTGAGCCTGCGTATCAATGTGTGGCAGAGTATCAATGTGTGCCTGCGTATCAATGTGTGGCAGAGTATCAATGTGTGCCTGCGTATCAATGTGTGGCAGCGTAACAATGTGTGCCTGCGTATCAATGTGTGCCTGCGTATCAATGTGTGCCTGCGTATCAATGAGTACCTGCGTATCAATGTGTGGCAGAGTATCAATGTGTGGCTGAGTATCAATGTGTGCCTGCGAATCAATGTGTGGCTGCGTATCAATGTGTGCCTGCGTATCAATGTGTGCCGCGTATCCATTTGTGGGTGCG
>CAXITT010000218.1:381100-420045 GCA_964033795.1 Lymnaea stagnalis
GCGTATCAATGTGTGCCTGCGTATCAATGTGTGGCTGCGTATCAATGTGTGGCTGCGTATCAATGTGTGGCAGCGTATCAATGTGTGGCTGCGTATCAATGTGTGGCAGCGTATCAATGTGTGGCAGCGTATCAATGTGTGCCTGCGTATCAATGTGTGCCTGAGTATCAATGTGTGGCAGAGTATCAATGTGTGCCTGTGTATCAATGTGTGCCTGCGTATCAATGTGTGGCTGCGTATCAATGTGTGGCTGAGTATCAATGTATGGCAGCGTATCAATGTGTGGCTGCGTATCAATGTGTGGCTGAGTATCAATGTCTGGCTGCGTATCAATGTGTGGCTGCGTATCATTGTGTGGCTGAGTATCAATGTGTGGCTGAGTATCAATGTGTTGCTGAGTATCAATGTGTGGCTGAGTATCAATGTGTGGCTGAGTATCAATGTGTGGCTGAGTATCAATGTGGGGCTGAGTATCAATGTGTGGCTGCGTATCAATGTGTGGCTGAGTATCAATGTGTGGCTGAGTATCAATGTGTGGCTGAGTATCAATGTGTGGCAGAGTATCAATGTGTGGCTGCGTATCAATGTGTGGCTGCGTATCAATGTGTGGCTGCGTATCAATGTGTGGCTGAGTATCAATGTGTGGCTGAGTATCAATGTGTGGCTGAGTATCAATGTGTTGCTGCGTATCAATATGTGGCTGAGTATCAATGTGTGCCAGCGTATCAATGTGTTGCTGAGTATCAATGTGTGGCTGAGTATCAATGTGTGGCTGAGTATCAATGTGTGGCTGAGTATCAATGTGTGGCTGAGTATCAATGTGTGGCTGCGTATCAATGTGTGGCTGAGTATCAATGTGTGGCTGAGTATCAATGTGTGGCTGAGTATCAATGTGTTGCTGCGTATCAATGTGTGGCTGAGTATCAATGTGTGGCTGAGTATCAATGGGTGGCTGAGTATCAATGTATGGCTGAGTATCAATGTGTGGCTGAGTATTAATGTGTGGCTGAGTATCAATGTGTGGCTGAGTATCAATGTGTGGCTGAGTATCAATGAGTGGCTGAGTATCAATGTGTGGCTGAGTATCAATGTGTGGCTGAGTATCAATGTGTGGCTGAGTATCAATGTGTGGCTGAGTATCAATGTGTGGCTGAGTATCAATGTGTGGCTGAGTATCAATGGGTTGCTGCGTATCAATGTGTGGCTGAGTATCAATGTGTGGCTGAGTATCAATGTGTGGCTGAGTATCAATGTGTGGCTGAGTATCAATGTGTGGCTGAGTATCAATGTGTGGCTGAGTATTAATGAGTGGCTGAGTATCAATGTGTGGCTGAGTATCAATGTGTGGCTGAGTATCAATGTGTGGCTGAGTATTAATGAGTGGCTGAGTATCAATGTGTGGCTGAGTATCAATGTGTGGCTGAGTATTAATGAGTGGCTGAGTATTAATGTGTGGCTGAGTATCAATGTGTGGCTGAGTATCAATGAGTGGCTGCAAATTTAGGGGGCTACTATCCCGTGGAGGATTTTATTAATTTTTAATTAAAAATCTGTGGGTATATTTTTTAATTTTCATTTTGCCCCAGGGAGCACAAGATACGCCTCAGAATTAAGGAATTAATTTGATAAATATTTAAAATTCTTAGGTAAGTCGGGGGTAGAAAATAGGGTGTATACATATTTCCGTGGACAAAAATTTATTGAATTCCAATGATATTACAGTCGTGAAATGCCGCCCCCCCCTTATTTACAAGAAGCGCCCAGGGAGATGGAAGCCCCACCCGCACCCCCATTCCTACGCCACTAGTTCAGAGGATCCTTGTTTCTTTGTTTTGGTTTTTTTTTTTTTTTTTTTTTTTTTTTTTTTTTTTTTTTTTTTTTTTTTCAAAAAATTAAAAAAAAAAAAAAAAAAAAAAATACGCATCAAACCCACAAAACAACGGAGAAATCCACACGGAGAAAAAGACAAGTTTTTATTTTTACAGTTTACATAAATCGATTCGTAGATTTCAACAGTATAATCAAACATTATGTAATGTTATGTCTATACTAGCATCTCAAAAGGAACAAAACCTAATGATACACCACTAGGAAAACTTATTTTTTTTAAAAAAGCATCTGAATATGTTTGTTTTTTTAACTTATGAAGTACAATTTCAACTTGGAAATATATTACTCCAACTTTTATAAATATTTTTATATTTATATTAAAACTCCAATATCCACATAAGTCTAGTTTTTGCTGGAAAGACAACAATGAAAAGGAAGATGGTGAAATGTCATCTTCAGCAAGCAATGCAAAACAGGGATTAACAAATTATTTGAAATTAAAAACTTAACTTTCCCAGATCACAATGTGACCCTCTTATTTAAGTGTTCCCAGATCACAATGTGGCCCACTAATGTAAGTGTCTCCAGATCACAATCTGGCCCTCTAATTTAAGTGTTCCCAAATCACAATGTGGCCCTCTTATTGAAATGTTTCCAGATCCCCCAATGTAGCCCTCTCGCTTAAATGTTCCCAGATCCCCCAATGTAGCCCTTTCGCTTAAATATTCACAGATCCCCCAATGTAGCACTCTCGCGTAAATGTTCACATATCCCCCAATGTAGCAATCTCGCTTAAATGTTCCCAGATCCCCCAATGTAGCACTCTCGCTTAAATATTCCCAGATCATCCAATGTAGCGTTCCTAGTCTCTGTTTCCTTAACCCATCCTTTTTTCTCTTGAAAACTTTGCTATAACAGTGGAGCGAAAAATATTGTAAATGCCCCAACTGAGACCGCCCTGACCCTCCAAATAGCGATGGCCCAAATGTCGAGTTAAATGTGTGCAAGTCATCAACTGCTGCCCTCATTTAGACGGGAGAAAGTAGCAGTAACGACTGTTATTAGGGTGGCTTATCGTGGCAGCAGTATTTTCATTTCACCTCATCCTTGAGTTGACAGGTTTAATGTAGCAGAAATCTGGCCAGAACTTGAACAAGACGGTGTAACAAATTAAGAAATGGAATTTCTGCACGCTTTTACTGTTTGATTTTGTCATGACATTTATAAGATACTTTTTTTTATCCGTATTGTTTTATATCACATGTCAGTCAAAGTAATTGTTTTCTCCTAGTATTTTCAATGTTTTCTAAAAAGTTAATGAATAGAATGACTGGGGATAACAGACACATCTTATGTTGTTGCCTTTGAATCGTTAAGATTTCTTGTATGATAATGATTTTGAAATATGCTGTTATATTAATAGTAATATATATATAGCACGCTCAAAGTGTATCAGTTCAATATGGAATCAATAAATCTTCAACTGTATAACAACATTATGATGCTATTGTGATTGCTACTAAGCGAAAACTGTGTGTCATTGAGACAGTATATGTTACTAAGGCAAAGTTGTGCACTATTGAGACGGTATATGTTACTAAGCCAAAGCTGTGTGTCATTGAGACAGTATATGTTACTAAGGCAAAGCTGTGTGTCATTGAGACAGTATATGTTACTAAGACAAAGCTGTGTGTCATTGAGACAGTATATGTTACTAAGACAAAGCTGTGTGTCATTGAGACAGTATATGTTACTAAGACAAAGCTGTGTGTCATTGAGAAGTATATGTTACTAAGGCAAAGCTGTGTGTCATTGAGACAGTATATGTTACTAAGGCAAAGCTGTGCACTATTGAGACGGTATATGTTACTAAGACAAAGCTGTGTGTCATTGAGACAGTATATGTTACTAAGGCAAAGCTGTGCACTATTGAGACGGTATATGTTACTAAGCCAAATCTGTGTGTCATTGAGACAGTATATGTTACTAAAAAAAGGTGTGTGTCATTGAGACAGTATATGTTACTAAGACAAAGCTGTGTGTCATTGAGACAGTTTATCGGATGCTTGCTTCTCATTGTTACAAATTTATCTTCAACTAATGTAAAATTAGAAGTCTAATAAACGTTTTAATAATTTCACTATGTACGCGAGAAGAAATCATTAGACTTATTTCTTGTTACTTTCTTTGATTGTTATAGTTATTTTATAGTAAAGATTGTTTGTATGGCGAACTCAGGTAACATTGTGTTCTGTGTCAATGTTTGGTGATTTATGACGTTGCAGATAAACAAGTGAGTTTCTAAAGTGTCAAATCATCCTATGTCTCCGCCTTATAAACAGTGAGTTTCTACAGTGTCAAATCATCCTATGTCTCCGCCTTATAAACAGTGAGTTTCTACAGTGTCAAATCATCCTATGTCTCCGCCTTATAGACAGTGAGTTTCTACAGTGTCCAATCATCCTATGTCTCCGCCTTATAGACAGTGAGTTTCTACAGTGTCAAATCATCCTATGTCTCCGCCTTATAAACAGTGAGTTTCTACAGTGTCCAATCATCATATGTCTCCGCCTTATAGACAGTAAGTTTCTACAGTGTCCAATCATCCTATGTCTCCGCCTTATAGACAGTGAGTTTCTACAGTGTCCAATCAACCTATGTCTCCGCCTTATAGACAGTGAGTTTCTACAGTGTCCAATCATCCTATGTATCCGCCTTATAGACAGTGAGTTTCTACAGTGTCAAATCATTCTATGTCTCCGCCTTATAGACAGTGAGTTTCTACAGTGTCAATCATCCTATGTCTCCGCCTTATAGACTAGAACTATAGTAAATAGGCTTGATCTTTTTTAAAGTTTGAAGATTAAAGTATCTGACATTAATTATGTTATAAGTGAGTAGATTCAAAACACGGTGACGAACATTAAATGACAGTCTTAAGATTGAGAGATTTCTACAGATGACTAAGTTTTAAACAAAAGAAAAATTGACTGTCTTTGAACATGTCTAGGTTTTCCTCTGCTCTGTTAGTTTAAACCCCATAAAATAATACAAAAATAAGGTCACGTGGTGCCACATGAGTTGAGAAAAAAAAACATAACTCATTGGAACAGAAATGTGTATATTCTGTCAAATGTCAAACAGCATATCATGTGACACGTGACATTGGCTTACAGCGAACAGCTTATCCGTCTCCTGAATTTTATTTACGCTGTGAAAATGTAATATTTGACATTCTTCCTTTTTTTTTTAGTTCACTTTAAAAACTTAAGTAAACTTGTTACAAATGTGTTAAAATTGTTGTCTTTGTGCATTAAGTAATCTCCCCTCTCTTGTGTTTCGCTTGCATCTAACGATAAGGACGGCTTCCGTGTGATTAGCCTTAGAAAATGTGTGTACCTAGCTCCAGGAACAATCATTATACAAAATGTGTGTACCTAGCTCCAGGAACAATCATTATACAAAATGTGTGTACCTAGCTCCAGGAACAATCATTATACAAAATGTGTGTACCTAGCTCCAGGAACAATCATTATACAAAATGTGTTACCTAGCTCCAGGAACAATCATTATACAAAATGTGTGTACCTAGCTCCAGGAACAATCATTATACAAAATGGGTGTACCTAGCTCCAGGAACAATCACTATGCAAAATGCTTGTCACTCGTGATTAAACTCCAGTATCTGCTAAAAGTATGTTTTTATCCATAGGGAATCCTATCACAAACTACAAATCTTGGCCAGAGCTCAGACTTCCTGGCATACATTACGAATCTTTGTTAGAGCTCAGCCATCCTGTCACAAACTATGAATCTTTGCCAGAGCTCAGACATCTTGTCATAAATTACGAATCTTTGCCAGAGCTCAACCATCCTGTCACAAACTACGAATCTTTGCCAGAGCTCAGCCTTCCTGTCACAAACTACGAATCTTTGCCAGAGCTCAGCCATCCTGTCACAAACTACGAATCTTTGCCACAGCTCAGCCATCCTGTCACAAATTACGAATCTTTGCCAGAGCTCAGGCATTTTACTTGTTATCACTTCTATCCCGCTGTAACCAATTTTTTAACAAGTGTCAACGTTCCATTGTTATACATTTGACCTTTACTGTCTATTCGACGTTGCCATACATACATAACTGTGGCTGGATGGGGTATTAGTGCATACGTGTACATATAATATATATAAATATAAGTATAGGGCTTAACAGATTATAAGTATAAGCTTAACATATTATAAGAATATGCTTAACAGATTATAAGCATAAATTTAACACAATTAAGCACACACTTAAAATCATATATGAATATGATTATAGCAGATTATAAGTATGCGATTAGCAGATTATAAATATGCTCTTAAAATACTTTTTTAATATAAATATACTCTGACAAATTTTGTAAATATAAAAATAACATTAAACATTAAACAGATAAAATAAATTGAAACAAATTTGAGTGAGCAACCTGGGATGGTCTGTGGGAAATCTCATCCCAACAAACTTTTATTAGGATCATTTAAAACTTTATGCCACGTACTCCAAATGTCTGTCACCTACTCCCAATATCTGTCACCTACTCCAAATGTCTGTCACCTATTCCCAATATCTGCCACCTATTCTAAATGTGTTCACCTACTCCCAATACCTGCCACCTATTCTTAATGTCTGTCACCTACTCCCAATATCTGCCACCTACTCCAAATGTTTATCACCTACTCACAATATCTGCCACCTACTCCAAATGTATGTCCCCTACTTCCAATATCTGCCACCTACTCCAAATGTATGTCCCCTACTTCCAATATCTGCCACCTATTCCCAATGTCAGTTACCCACTCCAAATGTGTGTCACCTTCTCCTAATATCTGCCACCTACTCCAACTGTCTGTCACCTACTCCCAATATCTGCCACCTACTCCACATGTCTGTCACCTACTCCCATATCTGCCATCTACTCCAAATGTCTGTCACCTACTCCCAATATCTGTCACCTACTCCCAAATCTTCCACCTATTCCCAATGTCTGTCACCTACTCCCATCATCTACTCCGACTCAAACAACATAAATGACGACTCACGACTAATATGCTTACTCCACCGTCATTTACCGTTCAACGTTTAGAGGGTGACAATCATTAAAGAAAAACAAACGAAATTTTGAAAGTACGAAATGAAATAAAGGTTGATGCTAAAACTAGAGTTTGAAAGGTTACTTGACGCAGCATTGAATTGAATCCCACTAAAGAGTTCTCATACAATTCTTTCTTGAAAACTTTGTTTAAAGATATTAATAAGGCAAGCGGCAAATGAAACCAATTTTAGAATGAGCTTTTATTAATGTTGAATCAGAACAGAGACTATTTATACAGTCATAAAAGAACTATAATGACCTACATTTACACTTACTACCGTAACGTACCAGATATCACATAGGCATTATTGAAAATAGTTCATTAGAATCTGGAAATAAGGAGGAGAACTAATTGAAAATTGAAGGTGACATTTGTGCTGTTTGCATTGCATAAATTTAGTGAATATAACAAGATAGCAATACGGTGGGATGGTAGTCATTAAAATCATACTCAAAGCATACCTTACAGTACAGTATAAGGTAATACAGAAAGTTTAGGTTATAGTAAAGGCATAAGTTAAACATTTGAAGTTAAATATAAGTTTAACTAACAGTAATGTTGTATTTAGTTGCTTCGTGTTATGTTGTTGTCATGGAAGTATAGTAAAAGTATAAGTTATAGAAATGGTGGTGATTGCTGTCATGCTGTTGTCATGGAAGTATAGTAAAAGTATAAGTTATAGAAATGGTGGTGATTGATGTCATGCTGTTGTCAGGGAAGTATAGTAAAAGTATAAGTTATAGAAATGGTGGTGATTGCTGTCATTTTGTTGTCATGGAAGTATAGTAAAAGTATAAGTTATAGAAATAGTGGTGATTGCTGTCATTTTGTTGTCATGGAAGTATAGTAAAAGTATAAGTTATAGAAATGGTGGTGATTGCTGTCATTTTGTTGTCATGGAAGTATAGTAAAAGTATAAGTTATAGAAATGGTGGTGATTGATGTCATGCTGTTGTCAGGGAAGTATAGTAAAAGTATAAGTTATAGAAATGGTGGTGATTGATGTCATGTTGTTGTCATGGAAGCATAGTAAAAATATGTTATTTTTATAGAAATGGTGGTGCTTTGTGTTATGTGGGATTTAGGAGCGCTATAAAACATGAACAATAACCTTGGGAGGCACTTAAGTCTTATCTACCTGGAATAAAACTAGCGTCCAGATGTCACTCTCCATTATTGTTTGAGAACACCTGATTTATTGAAGCAGCACCGAGCTGAAGTGCCCTTTAGACAATCTGATCGTATTTGTCAATTAGGGTTTTGTAAATCTGCATGGAATGGTTGTTAAGGGGTTAATCAAGAATTGTGCCTTTCGTCATTTGATTGGTTTGTGGGTTAAATATTTACTGTTGTCTTTTTTGTAGTTATTTATTCTAAGTTAAAGGCTATATGTGTTAAGTACAGGCAAGGGGAACTCCTATATGGTTTTAAATTGCTATTGATATATTATGAATGCATAGATATATAGCTGTGTAGATATGTTAATGTGTTGATGTGTAGATGTGTAGATGTGTTGGTGTGTTGATGTGTAGATGTGTTGATGTGTAGATGTGTTAATGTGTTGATGTGTAGATGTGTAGATGGGTATATGTGTTGATGTGTAGATGTGTTGATGTGTGATGTGTTGATGTGTAGATGTGTTGATGTGTAGATGTGTTGATGTTTTGATATGTAGAAGTGTTGATGTTTTGATGTGTATATGTGTTGATGTGTAGATGTGTAGATGTGTAGATGTGTAGATTTGTTGATGTGTAGATGTGTTGATGTGTAGATGTGTTGATGTGTCGGTTTGTAAATGCATAGAGTCTCGATTTCTGATTTATTTTTTAAATATTTTCTGGCATAAGCAACGAAATATATAAATGGCAAAAACTATTTGGTATATCTCTTTGCATAATTTGACTTATTTATTAAGTTTATTATTTTTCTTACTCGTGTTAGTACGTTATTTAGAATATTAAAACATATCCATCAATAAAAGTAGCGTCAGTGTCTGACACCTTCCCCAACATGGGTAACTAAAAGAAGGAAATGGTGGCACGCAATGTTTAAGCTTGAAATGAAAAGATACTATAATTAAAATGACGTTTAGTCAAGACGTCTTCTCAGCAGACAGTTCAAAACAAGAAATAACGGATCCTAAAAAATAAAAAAATCGAAAAGGTATTTGATTAGATCCAAAAGACGCATCATTTATAGTAAACACATCACTGTAGTGACCAGGGGTGGTCAGTCTGGGGGTTAGTGTGGTCCTGTTCGGGAGAACCGGTTCTTAACTTGACCAGGTGTTTCATTCTGGGGTTAGTGAAGTCCTGTTCGGGAGAACCGGTTCTTAACTTGACCAGAGATTGTTCATTCTGGGGTTAGTGTGGTCATGTTGGGGCAAACCGGTTCTTAAGTTGACCAGAGATTGTTCATTCTTGGGTTAGTGAAGTCCTGTTCGGGAGAACCGGTTCTTAAGTTGACCAGAGATTGTTCATTCTGGGGTTAGTGTGGTCATGTTGGGGCAAACCGGTTCTTAAGTTGACCAGAGATTGTTCATTCTGGGGTTATTGAAGCCCTGTTCGGGAGAACCGGTTCTTAACTACGTCCACGCATCTGAAAGTGTGTTTAAAATATCACTAGACATTTCTTTAATACTTATTTCTATTTTGTAAATGTGAACTTACTATAAAGCATTGCTACTACTGAGTCATTAAATCTGGGGCTTGAATAAATGCGTGTAAAGCATTGCTACTACTGCGCCATTAAATGTGGGACTTGAATAAATGAGTGTAAAGCATTGCTACTACTGAGTCATTAAATGTAAGGCTTGAATAAATGAGTGTAAATCATTGCTACTACTGCGTCATTAAATGTGGCACTTCAATAAATGAGTGTTAAGCATTGCTACTACTGAGTCATAAAATGGTTGACTTGAATAAATAAGTGTACATCATTGCTACTACTGAGTCAGTAAATGTGTGACTTGAATAAATAAGTGTACATCATTGCTACTACTGAGTCAATAAATGTGTGACTTGAATAAATTAGTGTAAATCATTGCTACAACTGAGTCATTAAATGTGGGACTTGAATAAATGAATGTAAAGCATTGCTACTACTGATTCATAAAATGGTTGACTTGAATAAATAAGTGTACATCATTGCTACTACTGAGTCAGTAAATGTGTGAATTGAATAAATAAGTGTACATCATTGCTACTACTGAGTCAGTAAATGTGTGAATTGAATAAATAAGTGTACATCATTGCCACTACTGATTCAATAAATGTGTGACTTGAATAAATAAGTGTAAATCATTGCTACTACTGCGTCATTAAATGTGAGACTTGAAAAAATTGGCGTAAAGTGTTGCTACTACTCAGTCGTCAATTGTAGGACTTTGCCTATACAGATATGGTGTTTACACGCCAAACCTACAGGCAAGAAATGGCCTTTAAATTAATGAGATAGCTAACGCTACCTTCACATAGCTCACTTGCAGCTAACCTTCGAGGTGGGGGAGGAGAGGTGGCCATTATGAGAGGATTTATCAGCCATAAAGACGACGTTGTAGCTCTAGGTTGTCTCCCCGTAGAATGGCAAGGAATTTGCTCAACCAACGACAAAGACTCTAAAAATAACATTTACATTTAAGACCGCGGACAAAAAAAGGTTGTTTGATGCCCAGTGAAATGAAACGAATAGTAGCAAGTCACTTGGGAGATGGCCCAAACAAAATAAGGAATAGTTTTAAGCGCTCGCTGTTCTTTGTGTTTAAAGATAGAATACACAATTATGCACATTTTAAGTTTGTTACCCCTGAGTTTATCCAAACGAATAATTGTGATTCCATGCACGTTACCGGTGGTAAATCTGAGGATCCAAACATGACCTTCATCACCTTGTCGCCGTCAACATTACTTCAGTGTCAGGCCAAGATTTAACATAGACCAGGGAAACGCGATGTGAAGGCATTTAACATTACAAGATTTAAGAACTACCACTTTTCCTCGCCAAAACATAGCTATCTCTCTCTCTCTTTCTCTCTCTCTCTCTCTCTCTCTCTCTTTCTCTCTCTCTCTCTCTCTCTCTCTCTCTCTCTCTTCCTTTCCCACTTTCTAACACACATTCTTTCTCGCTCTCTGATCTCTTTTTTTTTGTGTCTCTCTTTTTTTCCCACTCTCACACTCTCTCCCCTCTCTCACTTCAGTGTCAGGCCAAGATTTAACATAGACCAGGGAAACGCGCTGTGAAGGCATTTAACATTACAAGATTTAAGAACTACCACTTTTCCTCGCCAAAACATAGCTATCTCTCTCTCTCTCTCTCTCTCTCTCTCTCTCTCTCTCTCTTTCTCTCTCTCTCTCTCTCTCTCTCTCTCTCTCTCTTCCATTCCAACATTTTAACACACATTCATTGTCGCACTCTGATCTCTTATTTTTTGTGTATCTCTTATTTTCCCAATCTCACAAACTCTCACCTCTCTCTCCCACATCTCCTCCACAGTCAAATTTTTCCCTAAATTCACGGCCCTCTTTAAAAAATATTCCCTCCTTTATATTCCCTCTTTGCCCAATGTAACAGACACAAACAAACATTGTCCCTTTAACATTCCCATTTAAGCGCACCCTATATACCGACCCTCACGCCAAACCCGGATCAAGAAATCCATGGATTAGATAAGTCGTTTCATTTCATACCGCTTCCTGCAGCACGTCTAATTCGTTGTTGCTATCTAACAACCGGTACTGATAATATCGGCGATACGCATGGACTGGGCTAATCTCCTGCCCATGTCAGGCAATGTGTGAAAAGCTTGTGTTCCTGACGCTCGTTTCTCTTTGAAAGTTATATTGAACCAGATGCCCAACCATTTCAATTAAAGAGAATAGTAAAATCGTGTATTAAATAGGTTGCTGTTTTTGATACCGTTTGTTTAAAGATCCAGATATCATAAAGTAAACAAGGATGTACATCAAGCGAGATGAGGACGTTGAACAAAAGTAATCCATGGGCCAAGGGATTCACGTGAGAGTTCACAACTTCTTACAAAAGTAATCCATGGGCCAATGGATTCACGCGAGAGTTCAGAACTTCCTTCAAAAGTAATCCATGGACCAATGGATTCACGTGAGAGTTCACAACTTCCTTCAAAAGTAATCCATGGGCCAATGGATTCACGTGAGAGTTCAGAACTTCCTTCAAAAGTAATCCATGGGCCAATGGATTCACGTGAGAGTTCACAACTTCCTTCAAAATTAATCCATGGTCAAAAGGATTCACGTGAGATTTCAAAGTAATCCATGGACCAGTGGATTCACGTGAGAGTTCACAACGGTCTTCAAAAGAAATCCATGGGCCAATGGATTCACGTGAGAGTTCAGAACTTCCTTCAAAAGTAATCCATGGGCCAATGGATTCACGTGAGAGTTCACAACTTCCTTCAAAAGTAATCCATGGGCCAATGGATTCACGTGAGAGTTCACAACTTCCTTCAAAAGTAATCCATGGGCCAATGGATTCACGTGAGAGTTCACAACTTCCTAGACACTTGATCTAATGAATGAAAGACCATAACTTAGCAGCAACCTACTGATGGCTTTAATAGCAGAATTATTCATTATCTTTTACTCTAGCTATCCCAGGAGAGGGTTTGTGTCAATAATTTCTTGAGTCTGAACTGGTTTATCAGTGCATACCCGGGGCGATGGCAGAGATTTGTGGCTTTAGATTATGATTAGGTCGAGGTGTCGATCTAGTGTCCAGTGATATAAGACAATGGGAAGACTAAATGGGGGGCGGTGGTGCTAGGTAGACCCATGGTTGTTATAGTACCTTTCGAAGATGTTGTTGAACAAAATAGTTAATTTTAAAAAGTACTTATAAAACACCTCGATCAATTGTCGTTTCCAGGATCATAATTTAAGAGTAAGAGCCCTTGGATACGAATTTACTGAGAAATGTATACATCATCTCTAGTTTGAAACATTACTGATTCACGGAAACCACGAAACATTCAAAAAGTGCAAACAAATTCCATATAGAGTCTTTAAAAAACGAAAAAAATTCCGCCCTCAAAAATTCCGGTCTGAGTCGGACCCACCCCTTCGCCTTCCTTACTAGGCATATAGCAGTTTTTATATTAAATTCATTTTTAAAAAAAAACGTTTTCATCCATCTTATAACAAGTGTTAAAGATTGTAAAACGATATTCAACCATCGAACTCGAATAAAAAGTTAGCAATCGAACTCGATGAAATTGTTTGACTTATCAAGGTTTATTATTGGCTATCTAACTGGCCTAGGACACACATGGCTCAGCAGGCGTCCATTGGAATCTCGATTTATTTAGATGACCATAATCGAGCAAAACTGACCTAGTGTGAGACTCCCTTGCTGACCCTTTTATCTTAACTGGTTTTATCGCATTCTGGCAGACGACAAATGAACTACAGGGGAGTTATTTCCCTCGCAGTTCAGTACTTGGTTTGTTGTGCTTTAGTTGTATGGTTTGTTGTGCTCTAATTGTACGGTTTGTCGTGCTTTAGTTGAATGGTTTGTTCAAAATGAAGCGCAAGGATTATCTCCTTGTATGATAATCAGAAAGGATTATCTCCTTGTGTAATAGTCTGAAAGGAATATCTCCCTGTATAATAGTCTGAAAGGAATGTCTCCCGTTATGATAGTCTGAACGGATTGTCTTCCTGTATGATAATCTGAACGGATTGTCTTCCTTTCTGAAAAGAAAGACTCCCTGTATGATTGAAAGGCTTGTCTTCCTGCATGATAGTCTGAAAGGACTGTCTTCCTGTATGATAGTCTGAAAGGATTGTCTTTCTGTATGATAGTCTGAACGGATTGTCTTCCTGTCTGATAATCTGAACAAATTGTCTTCCTGTATGATAGTCTTAAAGGATTGTCTCCCTGTATGATAGTCTGAACGGATTGTCTTCCTGTATGATATTCTCAAAGGATTGTCTTCCTGTCTGAAAGGAATGTCTCCTTGTATGACAGTCTGAAAGGATTTTCTCCCTGTATGATAGTCTCAAAGGATTTTCTCCCTGTATGATAGTCTGAAAAAAATTGTCTCCCTGTATGATAGTCTGAAAGGAATCTCTCCATGTATGATAGCCTGATAGGAATGTCTTCATGTATGATATAAGCTAAAATAAGTGTCTCCCTATATGATAGTCTGAAAGGATTGTCTCCCTGTATGAAAGACTGTGAGGATTGTCTCCCTGTGTTGTAAGACTAAAGAGTGGGCACTTGAACTGAAATGAACGTGAACATAAGAAAGAGCATGCTGAGAGGTAGAAGAGATGGTCTTGTGTGTCACTTGTTTACTCTACAATGATTGATTAAAGAAGGATTAATAGATCTGTCAGTCATGATTTATATGGGCAGATTCTGTCACAGATCTGTCAATCATGATATATACGGGGCAGGTTATGTCACAAATCGGTCAATCATGATTTATACGGGCATATTATGTCACAGATCTTTCAATCATGATTTATAAGGGCAGATTCTGTCACAGATCTGACAATCATGATTTATGATGACAGATTATGTCACAGATCTGTCAATTATGATTTATAATAATAATAACAATTAGTGGTCTTTTATAGCGCGGTACCCCAGCCTAGGGCTGGGCTCACCGTGCTGTACATAAAAATATTATCAAAAGAGACATAATCATGACATTAAATAAAATAAAATACAATAATGAAATAAAGAACACCATGAACCCCAGGACATTTACAAGGCAAACCATGGACGGCAGCCAACAAGATCATTTATCGGTCAGAGTAGGGGAATCAGTCAGGGTAGTAAAGTTTATAGAGATGTGTTTTGAGTGCAGTTTTGAAGGCCTTGGTGGTGGTATATTGCGGATGTGTAGTGGCAAAGAATTCTATTGTTTTGGGGCGCCGAAAGAGAAAGATCGTTCAACATATGTTTTAGTGTGTGCCTTGGGAATGGACAGAATACGCCTGTCTGCGGAGGAGCGAAGTTGTCGAAGGGGTGAATTGACAGAAAGAAGTTCGGTTAGATAGGAAGAGAGCAGGAATCCGAGAACAATTTTTGTGATTGAGAACAGACAACTTGTAGTCAATGCGTGCCTTTATAGGGAGCCAATGAAGGGAGTTGAGTAGTGGAGTGATGTGATCACGTTTTTTTGCCTTTAGAACTAGCCTCGCAGCTGAGTTTTGGACTTTCTGCAGTTTTTCTATGCAGTGTTTTGGTGAACCTGACAGAATAGACATGCAATAGTCAAGACGAGAGAGAACATGAGCACAGACTAGAGTTTTTGTAGCGCTAACTGTGAGGTATTGGCGGATGGAGCTGATCTGACGGATAGCGGTGAATACCGAACGACAAATGTGAGAGATATGTTTATCGAGAGATATGTTGTTAGAAAGAAAATTAACAAGATTAAACAGTATGTCGGAGTTACCTACTTGAAATGAGGTGGGAAGAGTTGAGGTAGAGGATGATGTGTGATTGTGAATGAGGAGTGCTTCCGTTTTGTCATCATTAAGCTTCAACTTGCTGAGTGTCATGACTTGACATCATCAATGCACCCCCGCAAAGTGTGGACAGCGGAATCGACAAGAGAAGGACGGATATGCTTGTATAGCTGCGTGTCATCTGCAAATGAGTGGTTCTCAACAGCATGCCTCCCAAGCAAGAGGAGCAGTGCTCTGTTATACAATGTGAATAGAACAGGGCCTAAAACGGACCCCTCTGGCACTCCGTACACCAAATCAGCACTGCCTGAGAGACAGCCATCGACAGAGACCGCCTGCGTTCTATCAGAGAGGTAGGACCTAAACCAAGCCAAAACTGAACCAGAAATTTCAAAGTAATTTACAAGGGTTTTAAAAAGTATTTCATGGTCAACAGTGTCAAGGCAGCACTCAGGTCTAAGAGGATTAGGATGGAGATATCACCAATGTCCAATGCGAGCAGAAGTTCATTGGTCACTCTTAAGAGAGCCGTCTCTGTGCTGTTGATATGTCTATAGGCCAACTGATTAGAACTGAGAAGAGAGTGATCAATTTAATTAGCAATAGGTTTTTTAAGAACTAGTTTTTCAATTACTTTAGATTAAAAGGATTATGTCACAGATCTGTCAATTATGATTTATAGTAATAATAATAATTAGTGGTCTTAGATACATGTCTATAATTTTTTAAATTATTTTCATCAATACCAGGCTTCTTAAGCAATGTTTTGATGACAGCTGATTTACATAGAGGGGGAACAGTGCCAGAAGACAAGCTTTCATGGGAGCAAATGATCTAATGACTCAATCAACTGGGGTGGGGGTGGGGATGGGATACAAATAACATGACGTAGGTTTAGATTTTAAAATTATACTTTTGACCTCAAGTTCTGAAACAGGTTTAAAAATATCGAAATATGTGAAGTAAGACAAGAAAAAGGAGGCAAATCAAGGGGTGGTGCATCAAAACGATCAAGCTCAGCGCGAATGCCAGCAAATTTGCTTATAAAGAAATCACAGAAAATATATGGTTGCTGGGGCAAAGGAACCAATGAAGGAAGAGCAGTTCCTTTGTTACTCCCTCTTAGGTGGCTACAAACATCAAACAACTGCCTGCTGGTTTTACCCATAGTTATCTTTTGGCTAAAGTTCGAAGTCTTAGCACGACAAACAATCTGATTGACATGCTTCTTGGCAATGGAAAAGATCTGCTTAAAAACCACAAGACCTGACCTCAACCACTTCTTTTCTGTACTACGCCGTTCTTTCTTTGCACTGCGTCGTTCTTCGCTTATAGTCGCATACCAGGGAGCTGACCGCGTCAACCTAAAATTGCGGTGGCTTACAGGGGCGTACCGGTCAAGCACAGCACGCAATGCACGGTCTAGCGTTTCCAATGTTGGGCAGAGGGCGGGAGACACTTCTAAACTCAGGTCATGCTTAAAGGCATCCCTGTTTATAGTTCGCAGACTGTGGACCTCCCTAAACTGAGGGAGAGGGTTTGGGGCCCTTACACCAAGCTCGCAAATAACATGGACGTGGTCAGAGGACAGCCCCTGAGTGACTGAAGCAGATCTAACTAAACCATCTTGAGGCCTATGTAGCACTCAATCAAGAATATGTCAACGATAATGAGTCGGTTGGTCGACTGATTGCTGAAGACTGAATAAGTCCAAAAGATCCAACATCCTAGCAGTGGAGGGGTGCTGTGGTTGATCGAAATGAAAGTTCATGTCACCTATTACAATGTTAGTCCCGGCCAATGTGTTGCAGTGATCAATCAAATCCGGGAATTCTCAATGAAACAATGCGTGGGTCAATTTATTTTTCTTACAAGGGAAGGTTCGATACATGCACATAAAATGAACGTTCTGTTGGGGCACTGACAGGGTAAATTGAACTGCTTCAAAAGATGTATGAATGAATGGGAGGTCTGTGACAAAAGCTGTATGATGGGACAACGTGTCTATATTTAACAGCAAGGTCTCCACCGCGAGTTGAACGGGGAAATGATCGGGCAGAAGAGCCTGATGGAGCGAGATCGTTGCACTTCTAATCATCGCCAGTCAGCCGAAACCAGGTCTCCTGGATAAACAGAATGTCAATCAGCCTATCAGTGATAAATTCGGAGACTGCCACGCGTTTCTCATAAGAGCAAAGCAACTGGGCGTTGAATGAAGCGATGAGAAGCTGTCTGTTGCTGAAAGGCAGATTCTATCACAGATCTGTCAATCATGATTTATACGGACATATTCTGTCACAGATCTGTCAATTATGATTTATATGGGCATATTATGTCACAGATCTGTAAATAATGATTTATACGGGCAGATTCTATCACAGATCTGTCAATTATGATTTATACGGAAGGATTTTTTAAAAATGTAATGATTAATTAATAAAATGTGTTATTTATATTTTTCATTTTTTCGGGGGGCATATTATAACTCTGTTTAGCCATATCATACCTCTGTATAGCCATACTATTCCTCTGGGAAAGCATGTTATACCTCAGGGAAGGCATATTATACCTCTTTATAGCCATATTATACCACCGGTCAAATTTATAAATGGATACATTGTGTTTATCTTAACTATTTAGTTTCGGTAGCCAGAAATAAGTTATTTTGGGTGTACGTTAAAATGATAATAGGGATGCAGTGTTTACGTTTATCACTTGAAGCTATATGCCATTCTCATAGCGCACATGGGTATTTCTGGTCAAGTTTATGATGAGAACAATTAAAGTGCTCTCAAGTTTGTGGGTGCCAAATGTGTGGGGCAGAAAATGCCCGGGACAGGCTACGGGCAGATAAATGTTAGAATGCTGACCACGAGGAGAACATCTAAAGTTCTAATATTGTCGTCCATTTGCTTGTCTTAATATAGGTCAGTAGAATTTCTGACAACAACCACATCATAAAAATAAAATACACCATCGTTTTGACTGAAAGGAGAAGATAAGCGTTGGGATAAAATTGTTTCATTAAGAAACGCCTTTTCAAGAGAACGGCTGCACATCGTTAAGCGAGGATATACAAGATGACGTGCAATGTTATTTATAGAAGTAAGCCATGGAAACAGGACATAAACGTGTTATTTATAGAGGATGTTACCCCTCCCACAAGAATATAATGAAGATAGACACGTCTGTCCCTTCCAACAGTTGCTTGACATCTTTTTGTATACAATATCTTACGTCTTACATCAGATTAGCTCGATCATAAAAGTATCAATGCAAACATATTTTTGTATTAAAAGCCAAAGTAGCTATTTCTTCACATTTCAAAGCTTAGTTGAAAGAAATAACTATGGGATGAGCCTTAATGCTTTTAGAAGAAAAGAAAATATTTAATACGAAATTAAAAGATAATTATTTTATAAAAATTAAGGTCGTTAAATCCTTTAATAAAAATAAATTAACGGCAGCCAAAGAAATTATTTTTGAGTTCCATTAGAGGCCGTGGAGTTAGAACTTATTAGAGGCCGTGGATTTAGACCTTATTAGAGGCCGTGGAATTAGACCTTATTAGAGGCCGTGGAGTTAGAATTTATTAGATGCCGTGGATTTAGAATTTATTAGAGGCCGTGGAGTTAGACCTTATTATAGGCTGTGGAATTAGACCTTTTTAGAGGCCGTTGACTTACAACTTATTAGAGGCCGTGGAGTTAGACCTTATTAGAGGCTGTGGAATTAGACCTTATTAGAGGCCGTGGAGTTAGAACTTATTAGAGGCCGTGGAGTTTACACTTATTAGAGGCCGTGGAGTTAGAACTTATTAGAGGCCGTGGAGTTTAAACTTATTAGGGGCCGTGGAGTTAGAACTTATTAGTGGCCGTGGATTTAGACCTTATTAGAGGCCGTGGAATTAGACCTTATTAGAGGCCGTGGAGTTAGAACTTATTAGAGGCCGTGGAGTTTAAACTAATTAGAGGCCGTTGAGCTAGAACTTATTAGAGGCCGTGGAGTTAGAATTTATTAGAGGCCGTTGAGTTAGAACTTATTAGAGGCCGTGGAGTTAGACCTTATGAGAGGCCGTGGAGTTAGAACGTATTAGTGGCCGTGGATTTAGACCTTATTAGAGGCCGTGGAATTAGACCTTATTAGAGGCCGTGGAATTAGACCGTTTTAGAGGCCGTTGACTTAGGACTTATTAGAGGCCGTGGAGTTTAAACTTATTAGTTGCCGTGGAGTTAGAACTTATTAGTGGCCGTGGATTTAGACCTTATTAGAGGCCGTGGAATTAGACCTTATTAGAGGCAGTGGAGTTAGAACTTATTAGAGGCCGTGGAGTTTAAACTTATTAGATGCCGTTGAGCTAGAACTTATTAGAGGCCGTGGAGTTAGACCTTATTACAGGCCGTGGAGTTAGACCTTTTTAGAGGCCGTTGACTTAGAACTTATTAGAGGCCGTGGATTTAGACCTTATTAGAGGCCGTGGATTTAGAATTTATTAGAGGCCGTGGAGTTAGACTTTATTAGAGGCCGTGGAGTTAGACCTTATTAGACCTTATTAGAGGCCGTGGAGTTAGACCTTATTAGAGGCCGTGGAATTAGACCTTTTTAGAGGCCGTTGAGCTAGAAATTATTAGAGGCCGTTGACTTAGAATTTATTAGAGGCCGTGGAGTTTGACCTTATTAGAGGCCGTTGAGCTAGAACTTATTAGACGCCGTGGAGTTAGAACTTATTAGAGGCCGTGGAGTTAGAACTTATTAGAGGCCGTGGAGTAAGAAATTATTAGAGGCCGTGGAGTTAGAACTTATTAGAGGCCGTGGAGTTAGAACTTATTAGAGGCTGTTGAGTTAGAACTTATTAGATGCCGTTGACTTAGGACTTATTAGAGGCCGTGGAGTTAGACCTTATTAGAGGCTGTGGAGTTAGAACTTATTAGAGGCCATTGATTTAGAACTTATTAGAGGCCGTGGAGTTAGAACTTATTGGAGACCGTGGAGTTAGAACTTATTAGAGGCCGTTGAGTTAGAACTTATTAGAGGCAATTGAGCTAGAACTTATTAGAGGCCGTGGAGTTAGAACTTATTAGAGACCGTGGAGTTAGAACTTATTAGAGGCCGTGGAGATAGAACTTATTAGAGGTAGTTGAGCTAGAACTTATTAGAGGCCGTTGAGCTAGAACTTATTAGAGGCCGTTGAGCTAGAACTTACTAGAGGCCGTGGAGATAGAACTTATTAGAGGCCGTGGAGATAGAACTTATTAGAGGCCGTTGAGTTAGAACTTATTAGAGGCCGTTGAGCTAGAACTTATTAGAGGCCGTTGAGCTAGAACTTATTAGAGGCCGTTGAGCTAGAACTTATTAGAGGCCGTTGAGTTAGAACTTATCAGAGGCCGTGGAGATAGAACTTATTAGAGGCCGTGGAGATAGAACTTATTAGAGGCCGTTGAGCTAGAACTTATTAGAGGGCGTTGAGCTAGAACTTATTAGAGGCCGTTGAGTTAGAACTTATTAGAGGCCGTTGAGCTAGAACTTATTAGAGGCCGTTGAGCTAGAACTTTTTAGAGGCCGTTGAGCTAGAACTTATTAGAGGGCGTTGAGCTAGAACTTATTAGAGGCCGTTGAGTTAGAACTTATTAGAGGCCGTTGAGCTAGAACTTATTAAAGGCCGTGGAGTTAGAACTTATTAGTGCACTGGAGTTGAAATTTATTAGAGACCTTGGAGTTAGAAGTTATTACAGCCTTGGAGTAATATTTATTATACCTTTGACTTAGAGCTTATAAGAGCCCTTGGAGATAAAGCTTTTTAGAGGCCATGGAGTTAGAACTTATTAGAGCCCTGGAGTTAGGACTTATAAGAACCATTGAGGTTAAATGTATTAAAGGCCTTAGATTTAAAACATATTAAAGCCCTTGGTCGTATAACTTATTAGAACAATGGAGTTAGAGCTTATTAAAGCCCTTGGATTTCGAACGGGTTTGATACCGTGGAGTTAAAACTTATTAGAGCCCCTGGAGTTAGAACTTGTAGAGGCCTTGGAGCTAGAACTCGTATAGCTCGTAAAATTAGAATTTATTAAAGGCCTTTGAGTTAGAACTTATTTTAACCCTAGAGTTAGAACTTATTAGAGCCATTGGAGGCAGAACTTATTAGAGCCATTGGAGGCAGAACTTATTAGAGCCATTGGAGGCAGAACTTATTAGAGCCATTGGAGGCAGAACTTATTAGAGCCATTGGAGGCAGAACTTATTAGAGCCATTGGAGGCAGAACTTATTAGAGTCTAGAGTTAGAACGTATTAGTGCACTTGGAGTTAGAACTTATTGGACCCCTTTCAGTTAGAACTTATTAGAGCTCTTGGAGTTAGAACTTATTAGAGCCCTTCCAGTTAGAAATTATTAGAGCCATGGAGTAAGAATTTATTATTTTGTGAAAATCTTAAGCTAGGGTAAATAGAGCATCTAAAGTAGATCATCATAAGCTACAGTTTTAGATATTATGAGCTAGAGTAGATAGATCATCATAAGCTAGGGTAGACAGAACATCATAAGCTATGGTAGATAGAAAATCTTTTTCTAGAGTAGATAGAACATTTAAAGCTAGAGTAGATAGATCATCATACGCTACAGTAGATAGATCATCATAAGCTAGATTAGATAGATCATCATAAGCTAGAGTAGATAAAACATATTAAGCTTGAGTAGATAGATCATCATAAGCTGGAGTAGATAGATCATCATAAGCTAGATATAGCATCATAAGCTACAGTGATAGATCATCATAAGCTAGAGTAGATAGAACATCATACGCTAGAGTAGATAGATCATCATAAGCTAGAGTAGATAGAACATCATACACTAGAGTAGATAGATCATCATAAGATAGAGTAGATATTAAGTCAGTGTCCCTTACAATGTGATTAGCATCTATGGACATTTAGCAATAAATAAAGTTTGTGTTTGCATCCCATTAAACACTTTCCCAATATACAAGATTTGTTGAATCATGTTTAAAATATATACGAGACACTTAGGATTTCAAATCTGCTCTAACCTATTTCATCTTCATTTTTATTTTACAGGAAGACTAGTCACGTGAATTCTGGTAAGTTCAGCTGTAAGCGTGGGACGAGTGGCATGCTTCATATCAGCGGCACTAAGCCTCCCCCCCCACTGCCTCCAAAAACCGTCTTCTACTGCTAAATCTCAGGGTCATGTCTAGCACACACGCATGTCTTAAGTTGGCCGTACGCCCCACACAATATTTAGGTTTTTGTATTAATCCTGATGAAATATGAGGTTGGTGAGTAAAGGCAAGAAAATCATATCTGCAGCGGTCATTTAAATTGCCACACCATCCGATAATTTAAGAATCACTGATGTAAGTATCATCCTAGCCGCCTCTGCTCTGTGTTCAGGTTCTCACTAAATGTGTTATGGGCGGAAGTAAATGACATGAACTAAATGTCCATGTGTTCCTTATGAACTAGAAATCGTAAAGTTTAGTGAGAAAATGTTTGTCTGAAAATTTAGTGAGTAAATCTGTGTCTGTAAATTTAGTGAGTAAATCTGTGTCTGTAAAGTGTAGTAAGTAAATCTTTGTCTGTTAAGTGCAGTGATTAAATCTGTGTCTGTAAAGTGCAGTGATTAAATCTGTGTCTGTAAAGTGCAGTGATTAAATCTGTGTATGTAAAGTTTAGTGAGTAAATCTGTGTCTTTAAAGTTTAGTGAGTAAATATGTGTTTGTTAATGATAAATGTTCGTTTGTACATAGACAGATACGTCTGTGAAAGTAGACAGTCAATTGTTGATAGATATATACGTCTTTAAAATCTAGAATGACATTTGTACATATCTAGACTGCCATGTGTCCATTTAAGGTTTGGTATACGATGAGAGATCTGAGAATTGTGATGAGCTGAAATTGAAGTGGAAATATCATGGTTTAAAATCAATAGGTCCTGCCTACTAATTCAGTGTCAATAGATTCACATGAACACCGTAACATTCAAATGCCCAAACTTCTTATTGATTTCTGTCTCAATATTTATTGGCTTTTGAACACGCCTGACTGGATGAAAACATTAGCTGTATTCACAAATGACATCACTATGAAATTGGAGAGCAGTCACTATCACAGAATTATTTTATTTCTAGCGATGCCGCCCAAACCTACTTCTTACCTACCGCGAACATTTCCCGCAATGGGACAAGAGCACTTTCCTTAGCACGCTGCGTACCAGAATGGCCAGACAAGTCTTCTCTTAACAATAGCAACATCAAAAGTGAAAGAACTGTGGCATCATGTCTTTTCTTCGACGTGTTTATTGGTATTTATCCAATACGCTTTCCTTAGCCCAGCACATGCGCAGACGCTTAGCACGTGAACAGCTCTCCCAATACAAAATGACACCTCTTTGTATTAGTCCTGGTTGGCAGGTACCAATGCACTGGTGTCATAGATATGAAATATGGGAGTTTGAAAGGACCAGTGCAATGATTTCCTAGAAAAGGAATTTGGATGGGTTAAGGGGGAAGTGCACTGATGTCAAATATATTGAAAGAGGTTGTATTAACCATGGCAACAGATACATAAAACAATTTAAAACATTCTTTTTTTTTTAAACATGCTTTTCAAAAAATGAACTAAAGAGTATTAAAAACTTCAAAGTTATAACAGTCTTTGATCTAAAAAGTATTAAATAAATGTACCCACAACTTTTAAACAGTCCGCGTTTTAAAAACTGTTCTAAAAAGTATATAACAAGACCAGTGAACTTGTGGAATAGCTATGGAATGTTGGTGTTTGAAGGACCAGTGAACTTGTGGAATAGCTATGGAATGTTGGTGTTTGAAAGACCAGTGAACTTGTGGAATAGCTATGGAATGTTGGTGTTTGAAGGACCAGTGAACTTGTGGAATAGCTATGGAATGTTGGTGTTTGAAGGACCAGTGAACTTGTGGAATAGCTATGGAATGTTGGTGTTTGAAGGACCAGTGAACTTGTGCCATAGATAGAACTGGTATCATAGCTATGGAATGTTAGTAAGTGAAGGTTGCAGTGCACTGTTATTATAGCAATTGAATTTTATTGTGGGAAGAGGGCAGTGCACTTTATTATAACATTCTATGTTGTTATGTGAAGGGAGTAGTGCACTGGCATCATTGTTATTTAATATTGATTTTTAAAGAGGGCAGTCCAAGGGTATTATATCTATGGAATGTTGGTATTGAACTGGTATAGCTATTAAATGTTGGTTTAAGACGGGGGAAGTGCACTGGTATCATAGCTATTAAATGTTTTTTTGTGTTGAGAGGGCAGTGCAATTTATCATAGTTTTTAAATGTTAGTGTATGACGGGGGAAGGTCACTGAAATCATAGTTATTGACTGTTTTTGTGAGAAGGGAGCAGTGCACTGTGGTCATAGGAGTTTGAATGTTTGTGTGTTAAGGGGCAGTTCACTAGTGTCTTCTCGATTTAATGTTTGTGTGTGAAGGGGGGAGTGAACTGGTATCATAAATATTGAATCTTGGTGTATGCCCCATCCATCCCATGCACCTTCTGCACCAGACCTTTCCGTGTTTGAATTGGCCTAATCAGCCTACTGAGTACCCACATACAGATTCAGCCCCTGCAGCAGGCCATGGTCGACTTTCGACAGACGAACCATCATGAAGGGAGGAGTGCACTGGTGCCATTGATGGTGCATGTGTATGTTTGAAAAAAAAAGGGGGGGGGGGGTATTGAAGTACATTTTAAAAAAAAAATTGTGAGGTATAAACTGTTGAATGGCCAGAGAGATGTTCAGACTTAGTTCAACGTTTTAGACAATAAAGATTTGATGTGTAAATATCTGCAAAGTCAATTTATGAAAGGCTGTAGGTTTTATTTCCCTAAAACTGGAAATTATTACCTATACCACTGTATTGATCAAATTTAATGATAAATAATCTAAATAATAATTTCCTCCGATTACAAGAATAAATATATCTGATTAGTTACGTCCCATGTTAACAAAGTTAGGTATATATCGACTAAGGTAAGATTTGCGTCCCATGTTGACAAGGTTAGGTATATGTCGACTAAGGTAAGAGTTCCGTCCCATGTAGACTATCGCCTAAGAGTAGAGTTGCGTCCCATGTTGACAATGTTAAGTATATTTCGACTAAGGTAAGACCTCCTTTTTTCCCCAGCGTAACGATACCATTCGTTATGAGCAGATCTTTTTGACGGTGAGATTTTCCCGTCAATTTGTTTTGGAGCGTTCATATTTGCACGGTTCCCATCTCCTTTCCCCGAGATGACAATTGTTCCCCCTCAGCGGGGTCCTTTCCTTTTAATCACATTTCCTTTTCCCTGCTGGCATTACATCTTTTTTGCTTTAATTTGATGGGCACGAACCGTGTCTGTACAAATAGGTGTCCCTCCAACTCAAATGGTTTAAGGTGTCAAACTCTAAAGTTTCCATAAGTTTTGAATCTAGCTTAGAAATATTATGTTTTATTGACAACTTTAATAGTTTTAAACCATAAAATGCGTACACAAGATAATTCTTGCAAAACGGTATTCTTAACCAAATGATCTCATCCACGCTATCCCTACTCTCAATCTTAGCCATATGATCTCATCCACGCTATCCCTACTCAAAATCTTAACCAAATAATCTCATCCACGCTATCCCTACTCTTAATATTAACCAAATGATCTCATCCACGCTATTCCTACTCCCAATCTTAACCAAATGATCTCATCCACGCTATCCCTGCTCTCAATCTTAACCAAATGATCTCATCCACGCTTTCCCTACTCTAAATCTTAACCAAATGATCTCATCCACGCTATCCCTACTTTAAATCGTATCCAAATGATCTCATCCACGCTATTCCTACTCTCAATCTTAACCAAATTTTCTCATCCACGCTATTCCTACTCTCAATCTTAACCAAATTTTCTCATCCACGCTATCCCTACTCTCAATCTTAAACAAATGTTTTCATCAACGCTATCTCTACTCTCAATCTTAACCAAATGATCTCATCCACGCTATCCCTACTCTCAATCTTAACCAAATGATCTCATCCACGCTATCCCTACTCCCAATCTTAACCAAATGATCTCATCCACGCTATCCCTACTCCCAATCTTAACCAAATGATCTCATCCACGCTTTTCCTACTCTCAATCTAAGCCAAATGATTTGATCCAAGCTATCTCTACTCTCAATCTTTACCAAATGATCTCATCCACGCTATCCCTACTCTCAATCTTAACCAAATGATCTCATCCACGCTTTTCCTACTCTCAATCTTAAACAAATGATCTCATCCACGCTATTCCTACTCTCAATCTGAACAAATGATCTCATCCAAGCTTTTCCTACTCTCAATCTGAACAAATGATCTCATCCACGCTATTCCTACTCTCAATCTGAACAAATGATCTCATCCAAGCTTTTCCTACTGACAATCTGAACAAATGATCTCATCCACGCTATCCTACTCTCAATCTTAACCAAATGATCTGATCCACGCTATTCCTACTCTCAATCTTAACCAAATGATCTCGTTTACGCTATCCCTACTCTCAATCTTAACCAAATGATCTCATCCACGCTATCCCTACTCTCAATCTTAACCAAATGATCTCATCCACGCTATTCCTACTCTTAATCTTAACCAAATGATCTCATTCACGCTATCCCTACTCTCAATCTTAACCAAATGATCTCATCCACGCTATTCCTACTCTCAATCTTAACCAAATGATCTCATTTACGCTATTCCTACTCTCAATCTTAACCAAATGATCTCATCCACGCTATCCCTACTCTCAATCTTAACCAAATGGTCTCATCCACGCTATTCCTTCTCTCACTCTTAACCAAATTATCTCATCCACGCTATTCCTACTCTCAATCTTAAACAAATTTTCTCATCCACGCTAACCCTACTCTCAATCTTAACCAAATGTTTTCATCAACGCTATCCCTACTCTCAATCTAAACCAAATGATCTCATCCACGCTATCCCTACTCTCAATCTTAACCAAATGATCTAATCCACGCTTTTCCTACTCTCAATCGTAACCAAATGATCTCATCCACGCTATCCCTACTCTCACTCTTAACCAAATGATCTCATCCACGCTTTTCCTACTCTCAATCTGAGCCAAATGATTTGATCCAAGCTATCTCTACTCTCAATCTTAACCAAATGATCTCATCCACGCTATCCCTACTCTCAATCTTAACCAAATGATCTCATCCACGCTTTTCCTACTCTCAATTTTAAACAAATGATCTAATCCACGCTATTCCTACTCTCAATCTGAACCAAATGATCTCATCCACGCTTTTCCTACTCTCAATCTGAGCCAAATGATCTCATCCACGCTATCCCTACTCTCAATCTGAACAAATGATCTCATCCACACTTTTCCTACTCTCAATCTGAACAAATGATCTCATCCACGGTATCCCTACTCCCAATCTTAACCAAATGATCTCATCCACGCTATCCCTACCTTAAATCTAATCCAAATAATCTCATCCACGCTATCCCTACTCCCAATCTTAACCAAATGATCTCATCCACGCTATCCCTACCTTAAATCTAATCCAAATAATCTCATCCACGCTATCCCTACTTCCAATCTTAACCAAATGATCTCATCCACGCTATCCCTACTCCCAATCTTAACCAAATGATCTCATCCACGCTATCCCTACCTTAAATCTAATCCAAATAATCTAATCCACGCTATTCCTACTCTCAATCTTAACCAAATGATCTCATCCACGCTATCCCTGATCCCAATCTTAACCAAATGATCTCATCCACGCTTTTCCTACTATCAATCTTAACCAAATGATCTCATCCACGCTATCCCTGATCTTAATCTTAACCAAATGATCTAATCCCTGCTATTCCTACTCTCGATCTTAACCAAATGATCTCATCCATGCTATTTTTACTCTCAAACTTAACCAAAAGCTCATCCACTCTATCCCTAATCTAAATCTTAACCAAATGATCTCATCCATGCTATCCCTACTCTAAATCTTATCCAAATGATCTCATCCACGCTATCCCTACTCTAAATCTTATCCAAACGATCTCATCCACGCTATTCATACTCTCAATCTTAACCAAATGATCTCATTCACGCTATTCCTACTCTTAATCTTAACCAAATGATCTCATTCACGCTATCCCTACTCTCAATCTTAACCAAATGATCTCATCCACGATATTCCTACTCTCAATCTTAACCAAATGATCTCAATTACGCTATTCCTACTCTCAATCTTATCCAAATGATCTCATCCACGCTATCCCTACTCTCAATCTTAACCAAATGGTCTCATCCACGCTATCCCTACTTTAAATCTTATCCAAATGATCTCATCCACGCCATTCCTACTCTCAATCTTAACCAAATGATCTCATCCACGCTATTCCTACTCTCAATCTTAACCAATTTTTCTCATCCACGCTATCCCTACTCTCAATCTTAACCAAATGTTTTCATCAACGCTATCCCTACTCTCAATCTTAACCAAATGATCTCATCCACGCTATCCCTACTCTCAATCTTAACCAAATGATCTCATCCACGCTTTTCCTACTCTCAATCTGAGCCAAATGATCTCATCCACGCTATCCCTACTCCAACTCTTTACCAAATGATCTCATCCACGCTTTTCCTACTCTCAATCTGAGCCAAAATATTTGATCCAAGCTATCTCCCTTCTCAATCTTAAACAAATGATCTAATCCACGCTATCCCTACTCTCAATCTGAACAAATGATCTCATCCACGCTTTTCCTACTCTCAATTTTAACCAAATGATCTTATCCACGCTATCCCTACTCTCAATCTTAACCAAATGATCTCATCCACGCTTTTTCCTACTCTCAATTTTAAACAAATGATCTAATCCACGCTATCCCTGCTCTCAATCTGAACCAAATGATCTCATCCACGCTATCCCTACCTTAAATCTAATCCAAATAATCTCATCCACGCTATTCCTACTCTCAATCTTAACCAAATGATCTCATCCACGCTATCCCTGATCCCAATCTTAACCAAATGATCTCATCCATGCTATTTCTACTCTCAATCTTAACCAAAATCTCATCCACGCTATCCCTACTCCCAATCTTAACCAAATGATCTCATCCACGCTATCCCTGATCTTAATCTTAACCAAATGATCTAATCCCTGCTATTCCTACTCTCGATCTTAACCAAATGATCTCATTCATGCTATTTTTACTCTCAAACTTAACCAAAACCTCATCCACTCTATCCCTAATCTAAATCTTAACCAAATGATCTCATCCATGCTATCCCTACTCTAAATCTTATCCAAATAATCTCATCCACGCTATCCCTACTCTAAATCTTATCCAAACGATCTCATCCACGCTATTCATACTCTCAATCTTAACCAAATGATCTCATCCACGCTATCCTACTCTCAATCTTAACCAAATGATCTGATCCACGCTATTCCTACTCTAAATCTTAACCAAATGATCTCGTCCACGCTATCCCTACTCTCAATCTTAACCAAATGATCTCATTCACGCTATTCCTACTCTTAATCTTAACCAAATGATCTCATTCACGCTATCCCTACTCTCAATCTTAACCAAATGATCTCATCCACGCTATTCCTACTCTCAATCTTAACCAAATGATCTCAATTACGCTATTCCTACTCTCAATCTTAACCAAATGATCTCATCCACGCTATCCCTACTCTCAATCTTAACCAAATGATCTCATCCACGCTATCCCTACTCCCAATCTTAACCAAATGATCTCATCCACGCTATCCCTGATCTTAATCTTAACCAAATGATCTAATCCCTGCTATTCCTACTCTCGATCTTAACCAAATGATCTCATCCATGCTATTTTTACTCTCAAACTTAACCAAAAGCTCATCCACTCTATCCCTAATCTAAATCTTAACCAAATGATCTCATCCATGCTATCCCTACTCTAAATCTTATCCAAATGATCTCATCCACGCTATCCCTACTCTAAATCTTATCCAAACGATCTCATCCACGCTATTCATACTCTCAATCTTAACCAAATGATCTCATTCACGCTATCCCTACTCTCAATCTTAACCAAATGATCTCATCCACGCTATCCCTACTCTCAATCTTAACCAAATGATCTCATCCACGCTATCCCTACTCTCAATCTTAACCAAATGATCTCATCCACGCTATCCCTACTCTCAATCTTAACCAAATGATCTCATCCACGCTATCCCTACTCTCAATCTTAACCAAATGATCTCATCCACGCTATCCCTACTCTCAATCTTAACCAAATGATCTCATCCACGCTATCCCTACTCTCAATCTTAACCAAATGATCTCATCCACGCTATCCCTACTCTCAATCTTAACCAAATGATCTCATCCACGCTATCCCTACTCTCAATCTTAACCAAATGATCTCATCCACGCTATCCCTACTCTCAATCTTAACCAAATGATCTCATCCACGCTATCCCTACTCTCAATCTTAACCAAATGATCTCATCCACGCTATCCCTACTCTCAATCTTAACCAAATGATCTCATCCACGCTATCCCTACTCTCAATCTTAACCAAATGATCTCATCCACGCTATCCCTACTCTCAATCTGAGCCAAATGATCTCATCCACGCTATCTCTACTCTCAATCTTAACCAAATGATCTCATCCACGCTATCCCTACTCTCAATCTGAACAAATGATCTCATCCACGATATCTCTACTCTCAATCTGAACAAATGATCTCATCCACGCTATCCCTACTCTCAATCTTAACCAAATGATCTCATCCACGCTATCCCTACTCTCAATCTGAACAAATGATCTCATCCACGATATCTCTACTCTCAATCTGAACAAATGATCTCATCCACGCTATCCCTACTCTCAATCTGAGCCAAATGATCTTATCCATGCTATCCCTACTCTCAATCTTATCCAAATGATCTCATCCACGCCATTCCTACTCTCAATCTGAGCCAAATGATCTTATCCATGCTATCCCTACTCTCAATCTGAGCAAAATGATCTCATCCATGCTATCCCTACTTCAATCTGAGCCAAATGATCTCATCCACGCTATCCCTACTCTCAATCTTAACCAAATGATCTCATCCACGCTTTTCCTACTCTCAATCTGAGCCAAATGATCTCATCCACGCTATCCCTACTCTCATTCTGAACAAATGATCTCATCCACGCTATCCCTTCTCTCAATCTTAACCAAATGATCTCATCCACGCTATCCCTACTCTCAATCTTAACCAAATGATCTCATCAACTCTTTTCCTACTCTCAATCTGAGCCGAATGATCTCATCCATGCTATCCCTACTCTCAATCTTAACCAAATGATCTCATCCACGCTTTTCCTACTCTCAATCTGAGCCAAATGATCTCATCCACGCTATCCCTACTCTCATTCTTAACCAAATGATCTCATCCACGCTATCCCTGATCCCAATCTTAACCAAATGATCTCATCCACGCTATCCCTACTCTCAATCTTAACCAAATGATCTCATCCACGCTTTTCCTACTCTCAATCTGAGCCAAATAATCTCATCAACGCCATCCCTACTCTTAATCTTAACCAAATGATCTCATCCAAAATATACTTGCTTTCAAACTTCACACCCTTGGGTGCGCACAGACAACATAGCTGATTAATCCCTTTCGTTCTTTAGTTAGTTATGTTTTTTTTTGACAATAAGAAAACAACTCTGTTCAAGTTAACGAATGTCTAGGTGACATAATACATAATACTTATTTTTCATCATTCAATTATTTGTGTAACTGCCGTTAGAATATACAAGTCTCATCACGGTGAAATTCAATTTGTTTTTAATTACTTTTTTCAAACTTTGCAGTCGCAAGAAACTTTAGACGTAGCAACTAAACATTGTGCTGCGCTCCAGGCTTGCGCCATTCTTTCCTCCGGCTCTCATCTAACAATATCTACATTCAAACATATTTCACACCTATTTACATATTTCACACCTATTTAATGCGAACTCGGATATGTTTTGTTACGGTCTACCAGATATAGAATCAAACGATGAGAAACCTTGGGACGTGAATGTCCTCTCGTCCGTGAATAAACATGTGTTCCCTCCCTCTCCCACACTCTTCCTACCACCTTCACCCATTGAACCTACATCAGAATGCTAAATGGGGTGGGCCGGGATATTTGAAGCCCTTAGATAGGAATAGTTTTACCGTCTGTGTCAGGTTTTAAATCAATCGTGCACCTTACGATGAAGTGGCCATTTGTCAAATAGTCGTGTTCTGGCGAAGGTCTATTCAAGCCAAATCCAAGGGCTTTCTGAAATGCTTAGGCAGTTGACAGTATAGGATTCTTGGGATTTTATGTGTGTTGAAGCAGGTCGCCGTTGACCTCTTAAATCAGTGTCGATAGGTCTGCACTGTTTCAACTGTTCTTAAATTGTAGGGGGGAGTTACGCTTTGTAAGATGTTTGGCTTAGTGAAAACACCTGCATTTATTCTGTTTATTATTGGAGTATTTTGCCTGATACAAACTAAATACTGAATGCGAATTAGAAATAAACATTAATCAGAGATGTATAGATCAAGATTAAACCAACTGAATTTGAACATTTCATCTATTTATCTCATCGTTCAATATATAAAATGGACGATATTAGCCTACAATAATAGTTTTAGTTTAAGTCGTCTTATAGCTTTGCTGAAGCTAAAGTTTCATTTTTTAACTCATTTCTTTTTTTTTTTACGCTTAGTGTCTTTGTCAAAATATGTCTTTGACAGATTTATGTCAATCATATATTGACGAGTCATTTCACGTCAATGTCTAAAAGTTATGTCGTTATGTCAAGTCTAATATAAATAAATCGATGTCTGATATATGTCAATGTCTAATTAATTCGATTTATATACTTTGATGGTGTGTGATATTACAGTCATGTCTTTCAAAAGAAAGTTGCTAATATGGTACGGCTTATCTTTATATTAATTTTCACTGTATAAGATATATCATATTTGGGTCATGTATTCATTGTTTGCTATACAAAACGATAATATTTTTAAGTTTTTTGAATAATTGGAAGATCAATTTCTTCACCGAATAACCCGGGATGTACTGTGTGGAATAATGCGTCTATTGGGTTTCCTCTCAAAGCTCTTTAATCAAAGTGATGGAGTTTATTTTCTCTAACTCTGGGCCAGGACTTAACCTTAAACTTAACTGGCCTGATTAAAAGGATTCGTGTGAACAGCTCAAGTCTTGAAGTCATCTAGACCGTGTCTCATGGGAGGTCGTACACGGGCAGAGATGAGCACCAGTGGCCACGGTACAAACATAGCATCCGGGCACATGGAAAACACGAGCCTACATCTTGGCTCGTTAGCGGCTCTCAATCTGATGCACGTGCGTGTGTAAATATGCGCCCGTTTGGGTGTGCGCTCATTATTTACTTTGAAACCGAAGAGCTCGTCCTCTCTCAGTTATCTTAACTACGCATTCTCGAAATTCAAACGGCATCTCAGCTCTATAGGGATGGATATGTTTCACCTACTACAACATTCATAACAGTCTTACCTATGTGAACATATCAACATTTTAATTAAAGTAAAAGCCTAAGATGTTTATAAAAAGTTATAGTCAAGATAAGGGCTTAATAAAAATATAGGCACAATTTTATGGTTCAATGGAATCTAGACTAAGCTTTACACACTTTTCACAAAGGTGTTTAAAGTATTGACACACCTTTACAAAGTATTTACAAAGTTTTATTAGGTATTGACAACGCTTTATAAAGCATTGACAAAGTTGTATAAAATATTGAAACATCTATATGAAGTATTGATAAATATTTATGAAGTATTTACAAAGTGTATGAAACATTGACATAGCTGTATAACAGTATTGGCAAGCTATAAAATATTGAGAAAGCTGTATAAAGTATTAACAAAATGATATAAAGTATTAACAAAATGATATAAAGTATTAACAAAATAATATAAATTATTGACAAAATAATATAAAGTATTGACAAAATGATATAAAGTATTGACCAAAGGATATACAGTCGAACCCACTTATCTCGACCTCGGTTAACTCTCCAACCCTGTTATGTCGAAGTTTTCGAAGTGGAACCGCAAAATTCCCTCTTTGTCCTTGAATTTTCTCATCGCATGTCGCTGAACCCTGATATCTCGATCACCAAAGGCGGCCAAATTTGCCACTTAACGTCGGTTATCTCGATCTCCATGACCAATCGCCGGCTTTTGAAAATGTATATACAACAGAAATGTGCCTACTTCAAACTGTAGTTTTTGAAATGTAGTGACGATATCGTTGTCCTCGCAATTAACTTGACACAGCAAGAAGTGAGTAGCCAGAGGCTTGTAAATAAAAAAGGAAGGTCGCAGCACCTGTTCTATTAATAACGAACCTGGTTGTCCTTAAACAGGCTTTCACGCGCTCTTACACGTTGATATTATAAAAAAAAAAAAAAAAAAAAAAAAAAAAAACAAAAAAAAAAAAAAAAAAAAAAAAAACAGAATCCGTATCTGAATAAACTGTACTGGTCAATCCGTATCTGAATAAACTGAATTGGTCAATCCGTATCTGAATAAACTGAACTGGTCAATCCGTATCTGAATAAACTGAACTGGTCAATCCGTATCTGAATAAACTGAACTGGTAAATCCGGAGCCAAAGAAAATAAAAACTCGTCAAACCGGAACTGAAAAATATTTAGCCTTACAAATCTGGAATCCCGGGATAATCCGGAATAGTGGCATCCCACATATGGCTTGTGTTTTTAGCTTACATGTATGTACATTTCTATAACGTGCCGATCGCTTCATCAAACAAAACGATGTAACACTGTTGTGTAAAAAAATCCTCCAAAAATACGTACATGTACATATCATTTATAAACGCACATCTTGTACATAAATAAATTTCAAGCACATGTTAATATATTGCTGCCATATTGGTTTTCATTAATATCGATCATCGGTTATCTCGACGCTTTTCGGAAAACCGTGAGGCGGGCGACACAACCGGGTTCTACTGTAAATTATCAACAAAATAACATATTGTATTGACAAAATAATATAATGGAATGGACAAAATGTGGTTATGAATATAAGGGACATAATGCCATAAACAAAGAAACGTTTGGGATGATAAGACCGTTTGATTTGGTTGGTTGTTGTTATTGTATGATATTGAAATATGAACATTCTGTCCAGATGTGGCACTTTTGGAACGTCCATCCCATTGGCTGAGAAAATTAGGGTAGCTGAGTACCAGGTCACATGACCAAGAGATCAGAAGCCCACTCTCGGGAAACATGAAGCATGGCCAATGACAGAGGGGCGTACACTGGTGAACTTTACACAATATGGCTGCAATCAAATTAAAAGCTGCTGAAATGTGATACGTGAAAGTGGACTTTCCGTACTTTAAATGATCATTTGTTGAACAAAACTTTCTGTCGCCTAAACAACTCCAAGCCAGTTGCAAAATATATCACCTCAAAGAAAGGATGGGTGTTACAATTTTATGTAAAAAAAATGGTAATGACAACTCATATGATGACAACCAGTAATGAATGATTATTGCTAATGATTTTAAGTCCAATTTATTTATAATATTTGACTTTTTTTATGATGTGTCACTTTCGGTTTTATTTTGATTGTGACAGTTATTTTATTAACAAACGTTTGTGGAAACTATAATTCTACTCGTCAACTTATTTTCGGTGAAACATTAAATACTCATGTTATATAAACCTCTGTTTGACTTTGTGGGTCAACTTAAACAAGATAATTTCTCATTTTTACCATGCTCTATGTTTACAATAAGCCATTGTCCCATTTTAAAAAATGGACCATGAGGCTCCTATATCTATAACACTCTAAACAAAGGTAAATCTTGGTCCACGCCACACTTGGATATAAGATCAGTATGATCCTATTATATAGCATGATATACTGTGCCCGCAGTTGGTCCTATTATATAGCATGATATACTGTGCCCGCAGTTGGTCCTATTATATAGCATGATATACTGTGCCCGCAGTTGGTCCTATTATATAGCATGATATAATGTGCCCGCAGTTGGTCCTATTATATAGCATGATATACTGTGCACGCAGTTGGTCCTATTATATAGCATGATATACTGTGCCCGCAGTTGGTCCTATAATATACCACGCTTATATAAGACATCTCTGACTCTAGGCCATATACTGTAACACAGTATAAGAAGACAGCTCATATTGTAGTTTCAGACGCCGTCTTGGTATAGCCTCTCCCAAACGGGTCAAACAAGTAAAACGCTGCCAGATCCGAATCTTCACTAAATCAAATTACAAGTTGATGTTGGTGTTGATCAAATACTGGTCGTCTGCCCGGGGTTGCGCTAACTAGACGATATAGAGTTAAGCTAAGGTCTTGGGTTTGGGATAATGATGTCATATTTTCTCAAGATACCGGGATCTTAAACTAAGGCCTTGAGGTACTCACCGGTATCAAACACAGGATATATTCAGCTAGATTATTCAGAAACAATATCTATTTTTTTTTTTTAAAAGGGGGGGGGGGGGTCAATTTCTGCTACTTTAAAATGTTTGTTTAGCGGTCTTTTGGTTATAAAGAAAAGTTAGAAAAAATATTTTTTTTAAAATATATTCAGCTAGATTATTCAGAAACAATATCTATTTTTTTTTTTTAAAAGGGGGGGGGGGGGTCAATTTTTGCTACTTTAAAATGTTCGTTTAGCAGTCATTTGGTTATAAAGAAAAGTTAGAAAAAATATTTTTTTTAAAAGGATGTTTCTTAAATGATGAGTTAAACCATCTAGAGGGTAGCAAATGATTTAAAACGCATCACTTTTTTATAAATACTCATTTTTTAAATTTTATTCTTCTTTTATTATGCAACATTTTAATTTTGTAAATTATCGAACAAGAAAAGAGAATTAATTAAACAAAGCTGGCTCATCAGAAAACTCCTGCAGAACGTGACTTAGCTACACAATTAATCTTTATTTGCACAATTAACTATTCAATAGTCATGACAACATACACAATGGTAACAACACTAGTCATGACAACATACACTGTGGTAGCAACACTAGTCATGACAAAATACACTGTAGTAGCAACACTAGCCATGACAACATACACTGTGGTAACAACACTAGTCATGACAACATACACTGTGGTAGCAACAGTAGTCATGACAACATACACTGTGGTAGTAACACTAGTCATGACAACATACACTGTGGTAGCAACACTAGTCATGACAACATACACTGTGGTAGCAACACTAGTCATGACAACATACACTGTGGTAGCAACACTAGTCATGACAACATACACTGTGGTAGCAACACTAGTCATGACAACATACACTGTGGTAGCAACACTAGTCATGACAACATACACTGTGGTAGCAACACTAGTCATGACAACATACACTGTGGTAGCAACACTAGTCATGACAACATACACTGTGGTAGCAACACTAGTCATGACAACATACACTGTGGTAGCAACACTAGTCATGACAACATACACCGTGCTAGCAGCTGAGGCACGATACAGACGCTATTCATCTAGAGAAATGTTTACGTGTGACAACAAAAATGGTATGCTCCAATTTGACCTGAAGCATTTGTGAGTAGAGAGAAAGTCTTGAATTGATTGACTGATTGATTGGATATTTATATATTGCGCTGGTATCCATGCCCCTTTAGCATGCTCACTGTGCTGGTATCCATACCCCTTTAGCATGCTCACTGCGCTGGTATCCATGCCACTTTAGCATGCTCACTGCGCTGGTATCCATGCCCCTTTAGCATGCTCACTGCGCTGGTATCCATGCCCCTTTAGCATGCTCACTGCGCTGGTATCCATGCCCCTTTAGCATGCTCACTGCGCTGGTATCCATGTCACTTTAGCATGCTCACTGCGCTCTGGTTTTCTTAATAATAATAATGTTAAGATATATAATTTTTTTTTAAATTAGCGTGATTTTTCTCTGGAAGCGACTTTAGTCACATTAAAAAGGAGAAATAATTTTCTTAAAATTAAGTACCCAAAGAAACTATGTGTATAAGGGTTACTTTACGACGCCAAAAGATTCCAATTAAACATAGAAATCATTAAGTGTTATATTTTTTTTTTAATTGTTACATTTGTTTTCTAAATTTAAGAAACTATACGTAACATTTGTTCTACTTTTCAGTGCGTCCAAACAAACTCTTCGAAAGAAAGTCTTTTTTTTTTTACAACTTTTTATTTCATACTTTTTTTAGAAGGGATTTTTTTTATTTGTGAAATATCCACGAAAGAAATAATATTATTATTTGTTTTATTTTTTATATATATATATATATATATATATATATATATATATATATATAAAGAAAGAATAATTGCAAAATTCTGAGATGACTTAAATATTTT